>LOEQ01001253.1:579400-590514 GCA_001685075.1 Bramus lutescens
CCCCCATCTCATGTCCCCTTCACCTTCTGGGACTTGTTATTAAATTTAAGATACCCCAGAAATGTTCTCTTGTTTAGGTTTTGTAGATGACACGGACCCTTAGAGACAGCAAGGAGTGGCAAGCACAGGTTCCTGCGGAATGGCTGGCGCAGGAAAGCCTTATTTTCTCAATCTGCAGAGAACCACTATTGGTCTTGAGCTGGCACCTGAAGGGGAAGCTTTAAAGTAGTTGACGCTCATGAATACACTTGGGTAAAGGGTCCCTCTTCAGTTAATTTCAGAGTTGAAGACTTTTTCAAAAGCTTTCCTTCTCGTTGTTTCCTGTTCGTTCCCTCCCTCTTTACTTCACCCCGCCCACACTTTCTCTCTCCCTCTCTTTTTTTTTTTTCAGTATCAGGATTGAAAATTGGGCCTTATGTTGGCTAGGCAATCCTCCCAGCACTTGGATGTAACCCAGCCCCAAGGAAAGTAGTTCTGGATAGAGTGAAATAAATTATTTATCCCTAGGTGTAGTTTGCAGTACTGAATATCTTCGAACATGGAATTCAGTTGCATCTGCCCATGCTTTCTTGAATATCCGGAGTTCTACTCATTCTCACACAATGTTGTTGTGGATAAGTTTCCGGGGATACAGTAGGGCACCAGCCAAGGCCAGAAACGACGAAGACAGATGACTAAAAGTCAGCTTCAGTTGTCCTTCGTAAGAGCCAGCAGGGTTGACACTGGGTATATTTTGACATCATTTGTTTAATTAGCTGAAACTCCTAAGGGAAAATTGGATGAAATGGCAAACTCTCAAAGCCTAATTTAAATCTGTTTTTCAATGTATAACAGAATTTTGTAATACATAGACTTTTAAAGGCATTAATGATCAAATTTTTTGTACTTAAATCTTTGAGTACTGAAAGCAACTTTCACAAAGAAATGTGAAGATAATTAAGTACTTTAAAATAGCACTTACATAAAATACAGGTAAATATTTGCATTTGGGCTAAAAAAAATCGTTCCTTGGGCAATTGTTTTTCCCCAGATATGTCCCCCTCATTTTCAATGGTATTTTGTACAAAGTTTGTATAGTTAAGTTTCCGTTTCATCTTATCTAATACATTCTGGTGTAAGTGACATGTATTTCATTTCTTTTGGAGCACTTAAAAAGATTTCTTTAAAAGCTGCACATTCTAGTCATTCTGCCTCGGTGTTTTCAGAGTTTAGATTTAGGGGACTCATTGATTGAAAAACCAGTTGGCTCCCTTTTCTTCTGGCCTGAGTACAAACGCAAAGACAGCTGGGTCTGTAAGGCATTTACTCTCCAAGTATCCTCGCCGGTCCCCATCCCAGGAGAAAGCATCTGGGTGAAGAGCCATCCTCCTCTCACATGCTTTTCCTTAAGAAAAAGAAGAAAAAAAAAAGAATTAAAAAAATCAACTGTATTATCCAGGAAATCAAAATCCCATTAATGTATTGACTCCAGATGAATAAAGACCATTGGCTTTGTGACAGTCCGAAGGCTGGAGGGTGAATGCATTTTGTGTTCTGCATAAAGCTGCATCATTTGCTGTTTTTAGTGGCAGGTGACTTCAGTGCACTGCTATTGAAAAGCTATGTTCACTGGAGGCTCCAGTCCTGAATGCACATAACGTGCAAGCAGGATGATCATTCATCTATTGGAAATTGGAAACAGGTGTCCTGGCATTGCTTCTTTTAGGGCTGCTCTGAATCACAGACTGGAAGGAAAGGCAGGTACGAAAAGCAAAAGAGTGGTTTACAATACCACAGTTAAACCTTCCTTTCTCAGTACAGAAACTCTGTTGGGAAAGCTGAGTAAAGAATGCCAGGGGATTGAGTCTTTCAAAATGTCAGGCTGGGCCAGAAAGATACAGTAGGACAAACAGAGGGAGAGACTGACTCACTTCTCATTATGTGGAAGTCGGTTAGTTTTCTTCACAAAAATTGAGTTATTTCATATTATATCTAAGTGTGCATGTGAATTTTTTGATATTGAACATGGTTGTAGCAGAAACCACCAAAAATTGTCTTGATTTGTTTCCCCTTTCTTCTGTTGTATTTGAACCCCTTATTTTGAGGAGACCAATTAGCTACTTCAAAGAAGGATGCTTTCCAGCTTTTCAAAGGCGCGGTTCGGTTTTACCCTTCCTACTGGCTAGTTCCACATGCTGTAGAGACCATGGTGGATCAGAAAAATTCAGAGAAGGCAAAATATCCCATAAAAAATGGCTGTTTGGATATTAGTGATGGAGTCCTTTCTCTCCTTGAAAAAGAAACAAAATTATCCTTTTATTAAAATGTGATATTATTAAAATAAGATGTTTATTAAAATAAGATGCTACTTCTTTATATGTATTTGAATGATATGCTTGCATGAGTGTTTGTATAACCCATGTGTAGAGATGCCAATAGAGGCCTCAGTATTTAGGGTCACCTAAATAGGCTGAAGTTACTGGCAGCTGCGATATTGGTGCTGGGTCCTGAACCTAGGATATGTTCTAAACTGCTGAGCAGTCTCTCCTGTCCCTAAAATGAGACTTTCCATAAGTCATTGTCATTTTGAACATCTACAATAACTGTTAAATCTCATCTTCCCTCGGTCTACATAAGACATAGTAGAAATTTCTCTTTTAGACTAGACTTAGTCACATTTAGGAAGACTTGTCCCACTAAAAACTGCATGAACTGTTAGAAATTATGCATTTTGTGTTTTGAGTTTTAGCTTTACAGTCTCTGCTTAGATCATACCACTAATTGATCTAAGGACCTCCTGTTGTTGGACTCATTTCTAGAAGATTCACAACACCTTCCAATATTGTCATCCCTGGGACTATTTCAGCAAATGTCCGTCAAAACAGCTGAAGTATTTCTATAGCGAAAAAAAAAAGGGTTATAGTAGCTACCAGTCAACAATTAAGAAAGAACATGGAAGAAAAGGAATTCTTTTTGCTGTGTGTGTCGTCTTTGTTCTTGTTTTGTTTTTTGTCGCTCCTGAATTTTGCTCTATAGCCCAAGGTACCCTTTAGCCTTGCAGCATCCAGTCTAACATCCTCAGTATCTGAGACTCCCAAGGATTCTCTGCTTGCACCAGTACACCTCCAGCCACCCACCATCTAGCTCTGTCTTTCCATACCCCTACCCTTGTGTCTGTCGCTCTCTATAAAGACACCAGTCATATCGGATTAAAAGTGCACACGACTCAAACAGGATGGCATTCACTTAATCGCGTTTGCAATGATTTTATTTCCAAATAATGTACAGTTCACAGGAAACTTGCAAGGAGTTGGGGCTTTAACGTCTTTCATGTTCATCATCCAACTGCAAGCACCACATTTTAAACTCTGCATAAATCACCTTTTGTTTAGATTGGGAAAGTAAGTGGTAGTTCTTAGTTCTCAATGAATAGTTTTAGTGTTATTGTGAGGAGGAATTAATGAAGTCATCAAAGTTTCTAAAGGCTTAACTTAGCATCCTATAAACTCTTCTTTACTCCAAAGATCCTCCCCCACACAGGTGATACCATAATTAAAATCCAGTGATGATTTAATGAAACGGTGAATAATGTCACCAGTATCCAGATATGACAGAGACAATAGAGAAAGCTCCACCTCTCCACCTCCGGCATTCTGTCCATACTAATATGTTCAATGGATGATTTATGAAGCTCCCTTCTTAGTTCATAACTGAGCCAACTCTCCTAAAGAGGAAGTATATACATCTTAACAGCTTAGAAGTCATATGTACAGTAGCTGTGATAGCAATAACTAATTTTCTCCTAATGAAATGTCTTAGCCACAGTTGTAAAATAATCCCTTTAATCTGGTCTGGACTTCCTTTTGCTCTATTTTCTCTAAGTTCTATCGATCTTTTTCTCTATTTCAGGTTATTCTTTTTTCACTATAGGCTCCTTTGCAATGCCACTATATTTTATTAGAACTCTTATTACTGTTTGTAAAGTCCCAGTCTGCTTATAAAGATGCTCAGATTTCCCTTTAAATCCAATGATTTCCAGCAACACATTATTAATGAAGTATTGCTCCCTTGGGCAATGACTTTTTTCCTTTCTCTTCCTCTTCAGTTAGCACTGAAAGTCTGACTCATTAGGAAGGACTCCTGGATGTGTTTTTTTCTTTTTCCTTGAGGAGAATATTTCTATTTTTTTTTATAGAGGTGGTTCAAAACTGAATACCCTTTCTCACAGCAAGCAAAATTAAGGCTGTTTCTCCTCCTTTTTGAAGACTTCACCACATGTTGTTCTCTCTGCAGTCTTTTGGGGGGGCTCTCATTTGGAAAGCATGGGAATTTGAGACAGGGATCCACTATGTAGTCAGTTTGTACTATATTTGTGACTCACTCCTTCAGCCTCCCCCAACCTCAACTGTGGGAGCATTTTTATTCATTTTTTATGTAGGAATTATATGTAGCATTTCAAAAAACAGTTATGAATCTTTTCTTTATAGTGCCTGATTTGAATTGTCTTTAAGTAAAATTTCCAGCTCTTTTATAAATATTATACTCTATATCTAAATGCCAGATCAGATTTAATTTTTAACGAACAAAGAGAAATGTAATCAACATACTCAAGCACATGTAGTTTATTCCTAATTTGAGGACTGCTTAAAATACTTTAAAATTCTAGTAAACATTTATTGTTTGTGTTTTAGGCATAAACACATTACATATAAACACAATGCTGTTGCTGAGCAGACTGACTTGAAGAATATTTCCCTGAATTATGACATAATATAGAATTTTCAGGGAGATTTTTGGAAACATTAAGTCAATTTTTCTAATGGATGTTGCTTTCTATGATCTATCCATTGCACACATCAGAAATTTCTTTCCTAAGACATGTGCTCTTTTCTAGATGCACATTCAAATCTTGATATGAACAAAAGCAAGAAGGAATCCTTTAGCTCAGAACATTGGCCACCCACACACATCTCCTACTATGTTTCAATACCTTCATAGAACATGTAAAGAATGCTCAAACTATGTACTTACTGCCTCTCTGCCTCACAATGGTTCTGAGGTAGTATTGAGTTTTGTTCAGTTATATAAGTAAACACAAAATTTTAGACAAATGAAACAGTAGAATTTCTTATTCCAATTTTGGATGCTATTAATCATTAACTAAATACTTAGTAAAAAAGTTAAAAAATAGAATAGGTTCTGGTGTCATTATTTATCTTCTCTTATTATTCTTATTGAAATTATAAATTTAACTCCTAACTAAATGATAGCCCTAAAGTATTTTAGATGCAGTGTATAATTTTGTCCTAAGGCAAAGAGATGAAAACTATGAAGGGACATTTACTGAAAATGACAGCATAAAAACACAAGCTCCCTAGGAGATCTCTAGACAGCAAATTCTTAATCACATTTGAAGTAAAATAGCCAGACACTCTATTTGGTCAGGGCAACTGGTTCTTTGTAGCATTGGTAAGGCCTCCTCTGCTGCATACAATGGGAGCTAAGCAGAAATTTAAATATAAAGGGAAGTATCTAAAATTTTGTTCTTATGCTACTCAGGTAGTATCCCCTGCCAAACAACAAAACAGAAGAGGAAAAATCACTATAGGCAAAATTAAGTAGTAAATCAGCATCAGGAAAATACTGCTATTGAACATTCTGTCCCCAAATGGAATTGCTTTCCTAGTCATATTACCTTCCTAAAATAGTGGGGGGAAAACCCACATTCCTAATAATAAAAATGAATAAAAGACATTTTTAATCATTCAGCAGCTGAAATGGGAATTGAATGCCTCCCATCTATTACTTTGGAACAGGTGTGATTTTACCTACTTCATCTGTTTTATATCACATATTTTAATATATGTGGACGTTATCTATTTTTTAAACATAATGATTTATCTGAATGTCAGGAAAAATGTGAAGTTCTTTACAATCATCTTGGGCTAGCAAAAATAGAAAGCCCAGAATGGGGTCCACTTAGTTGAAGATGATTTACCACTTCTCTGCTGCATTAACCTTAAATTTTTCAATGTGCTTGTCATTTATTTTTAGTGGAAATTATTAAGGAGAAAATTCAGCATATATTTATCAAGAATATGACTTTCATTTTATTGTTTCTGAAGCGACATTTAAAGGTGTCTTCTCTTAGAAATTAGTAAACTGCCATCTTTGATATAATATTAAATTTTTGTTCTGGTGTTAGCATTATATAATGAGTGAAATGGGTTTCATTATTTAATCTCTAAAGGCACTTCAAATAATATTTTAGACTTTCTTATATGTATTCTCTTATATGTATTTCATGTACATATACAGGGTATCTTGATAATACTTACTCTCAGCTCCTTCCACATCATGTCAAATATTTATTTGCCACCACCCAGAAAAGAGGTTAGATTAGCATGGCTTTTAATTTGTTTAGTCATGACAATATAGTAATATATGTGTTAGAAGAAAAGAAATCCCATGGATAGAATGCATTGTTATTGTATAGGTTTTTCTTTTTCAATATAGTTCAACATTTATGCCTCAAAGTTTAGGAGTAATAGTCTGCAACCAGAGTGAAAAGGAGAAAATTGATGGATTTTTTATTAGTTAGAATTATTCTAAAAACATATCAAGAAAGTCTACCTTCCCTAAACTTTGTTTTAGTTAGCATTGCTATTCTTTTAGTTTGTTTAACTAGTAAATAAACAGCAGGATTTGGAGTGTATTTATTCAGTTGCTTTAGTATATGTAGTTAGAATATATAAAATTAAATTTGGTAAAACATCAAGTACAAATGAGGGTTCCCAGAGTCCCTCCCCCACTGTAATAATTTGTTAAAATGACTTACAGAACTCTTGAAAGATCGTCAAGAAGCTCTGGGCATTGCTCAGTTCTGAAGAGCACACAGCACACCCAAGGCTATTCTGCGTTCCATACCCTTGATCTTTTCCAAGTACCCAGCCATCAGAAAGCTCTCTTGTTCAACAAAAGCTGTTACAAAAAATCCAGCTCCCCTCAATCCATTCCAGAAGTTTTACAATAGAATTCAAAGTTTCTTCTTTCTATTCCTTTGTGTAGGGTTTTTAGGTAAGCATACTGTAGTCTGAAACTGTTAGAAACACTGTCTTGAGTTACCTTGTGTGGAGATTTTGAAGTAAATGACTACAAAGGGAGTGGCACTATTAAGAGGTGTGGCTTTGTTGGAGTAGGTGTGGTCTTTATTGGAGGAATTGTGTCTCTGTGGAAGCGGTCTTTGTGGGTTCATATATGCTTAAACCAATGAAACTATCTGCTTCTTGCTGCCTGCAATATGTAGGACTTTCAACTACTTCTCCAGTACCACGTCCCCCTGCACGTTGCCATGCCCCACCATGATGTCCATGATCATGATGCACTGAACCTCTAAACTGTAAGAGAGCCATCGCAACTAAGCAACTAAATGTTTTCCTTTATAAGAGCTGTCTCTTCACATCAACAGAAACCTCAATTAGAACACCCTGGTAGCATAATCTCAGGTGTACCCGAAAGGAGCTGTGATGAAGAGCAAAGGACACTTCCTAGCTCTCCAAAATCCAGAGTTTTAAGTCCTCTGTGCCACAAGCCAGGAAAATGACCAACTGTACCTTTTAGTACACCGCAGATCTCATGAGAGTGAATGCTGTTCAGTGCCTCTTCTCTATCACCATCAGTTAGCGCTCAGTGTGTCCCTTCATGCCCTTTGCCCTTATTTTACGTTCTAGCCCTTCTCACTTTTGACTGTAAAATCAAAAGCAAAATGTTCAAAATTACCGGAAGAAAAGTACATTTTCTATCGACAAAGTATTATTATTCTTAAATTACATTGAATAACATTCCTTCTCCCCCCACATCAAAAAAGTATGTCCTCAACTTCTTACCTACGGTTTTTTTTGTTTGTTTGTTTTTGTTTGTTTGTTTGGTCAAGACAGAGCGTCTCTGTAGCTTTGGACTCTGTTTAGAAATAGCTCTTGTAGTTCAGGCTGGCCTCGAACTCACAGAGATCTACCTGCCGCTGCATTCTGAGTGCTGGAATTAAAGGCATGCACCACCACTACCCTGCCCCTGGCCTACAGTGGTATCTCAAAACTAACTGCTGAAGTAGTTTCCTGTAGACTACATGATTTGCATTCCTTAAATTGATGTTTTCATATAATTCATACTTGAGACTTGTTCTTGTGTTCCATATTTCCCATTCATAATCCCAAAGGAATAGTTAAACCCACAAAGCTCAGCAGGGGAGTCCTGGTGTGGAAAACAGTGATTTCTGAGCTTGACTGTTCTCATTCATAGCTGCTTTTCTCTAGTCTGCACTTTGGAAATCTGTCCCTTGAAAATATGTCTGATTTTTTAAATGATTATCCATGTTGGTGCCCAGTCATTGTCATTTCCATATTGTTCTTACTGATGTTGAGATAAACACAATGACCAAATGCAACTTGGGGAGGAAACAGTTTATTTAGTTCATACTTCCAGGTCACAATCAATTCTTGATGGAAGCCAGGGCAGAACTTCAAACTACAACTAACAGAAACCATTGGAGAAACTGCTTAATGGTGTTCTACCACTGTCTTGCTCAGCTAGCTTTCTTTTAAAGCCTTGGCCTTCATGCCTCTGGGGATAGTTATGTACACACACATATCAATCATCTGTCAAGACAATCTCCCCAGACATGTCAGCAGGACAAACTGATGTAAGCCATTCTTCCATTGACATTCTATCCTCCCAGGTGACTTGAGTTTGTATCAAGCTGACAATAAAAATGGCAAACACACAGGTGTGATATAGTTTATGGTCTCAGAAATCCTCATTCTTTACATATGTGTAAGTCAAAAAACATCTGTGTTGGTAAGTTTTATGTGAAGTTGACACAAGCTAGACTCATTGAGGAAGAGGAACTATCAACTGAAAAAAAATGCCTCCCTAAGATTGGCCTGTAGGCAAACCAGTGGGGGCATTTTCTTAATTAGTGAAATCGGTATAGAGAACCTAGTTTATTGTGTATGGTACTACCATTGGCCCTGAGTTGTATAGAAAATCAAGCTAAGCAAGCCACGGGGAGCAAGCTCATAAGTGGCACTCCTCTGCGGCCTCTGGGTCAGCTCTTGCTGACTTCTGTTCTTGCTCTGTCTTCTCTAGATGGTAAACCAAAACTTGTAAGAAGAAATAAATCCTTTCCTCCCAAAGTTGCTTTTGTTCGTGTTCTTTTCTCATAGCCATAGATACCCTAAGACAGGGTCTCAGAGTTTACTGCTTCTTCATCAGTAGAAGTGAACATACCCGAATGTGCTTCTCTTCATATTCATTGAATGAACCATGAAAATTATAATGAAAGCCATCCAGAGAGTTGACTGGATAATACCTTCCTGTCAAAATTGAAGTCAAGATAAAACTAAAACAAACCATCTGCACCCAATTCTTATTTTCTAATTTGATTCCTCAAGTGAAAGAAACCAGGCTCCTTGAAAGAATGGTTGATTCTGGGTCTAGAGCTGAAAGTATACAGAATGAGCTAGGAGACTCCTATAAGACTAGAAAGTAAAAGAATTGCTCAAACACAAAGTGATGAAGAACTTGGAGACAATCAAAGCCAACCCAAAAATGTGGAATACAAATATGGAATACTCTGGCAATGAAATAAATAAATAACATAGTAATAAGTTATAGGCTATAATATAATTTCAGTATCCATGAATCTATGTGATATACATGAATAAATACCAGGAATAAAGATACTATATAGCAAGGAATTACAATGATTTGTACAGCTATTACCTAACCAATGACACAAGGTTTTATTTGCCCTTTCCTTGAAAGCTGTAATTGGTATCTTGCCTCCAATGAATGCAATGTGGAAAGTAATGAGACTAAGGTAAATATTTGATGAAAAGGGAAATACTTTTTTTATTTGATGATCAGTTGTAACCTCCTAACCGATAAACTGAATTATTAGCACATGTCCTTGATACAATATAATTAAAATGAGGCCTTACCTTTGTGGTTTTCCTTCTCCACATTCGAAGTTCAATACAAATTTAAAAAAAATAATAAAAGCATATCAAACACTAATTGAGAAGCAACATGGAAAACATCAATATCTCTTAAATTGTTAAAAATAACATTAAAAAAAGGAAAACAAACAGAAGTCAGGCCAGAGGAAACCAATGGGATGTGACTACATCCTAGGTTATTTTGAAAGTGGAAGGGAGTGGGGAGAAAGCATGAAGCACCTAGAAATAAACTGTAGAGTTCAGGCAATACTTTGTTAATAGTAGCTTCCTATTGGAGATAAATATGCCATAGTAATAATGTAATGTTAACTATAGTGTGGCAGAGTCTCTGGCAAACATCTGTAATTGTCTGTGGAGCTTTTGTAGAATCAACAAGGAACCAAATTTTTCCTTACTGTAAAAATAAAAGTTAATTAAAAATGAAGAGAAATAAATAACAAGACTGGGAGTTTCATATTCATAGAGTTGACTTAGTTTGTTTATTAAGGGAGCAGCCTAATTCAGAAAGAAAATACACTTGAAAAATAAAGAGATTTGTTCACTCCTTGATGTTTATTATATGAATTGCCTATCAGTGAGTGTGGCATAAAAAATAAGGAATGCTAGCTACTAAAAATTATTTTGATTTGAAAAATTAGCTAGGTTTAGTAAAAATATCTTCATTCGTTAGTGCTGGTATCGCTGCAGTGAAATACCGTGACTAAGAGCAATGTGGGGAGAAAAGATTTACTTTCTTACAAATCCCAAGTCACAGTCCCCACCGAGGGAAGTCAGTCAGAAATTCAAACTGCGTGGAACCTGGAGGCAGCAGCTGACACAGAGGTTCATGAAAGACAACTGCTTACTGGCTTGCTTACCATAATTTGCTCAGACTGCTTTTGTATAGCTCCCAGGACTATGAGCTCAGGGGTGGCACCACACACGGCAGGCTGGGCCCTCCCACGTTAATCACTAAATAAGAGAATGCCTTAAAGGGTTGCTTACAGGAGGAAAAAGGATAATGAGTAGTCTATAGACGGAAAAACTGCCAGTAAACAAGCAAACAGACAAATAAATAAAAATAAATGATTAGATAGGTAGATAGACAGACAGACAGACAGACAGACAGACAGACAGACA
>LOEQ01001253.1:607232-627585 GCA_001685075.1 Bramus lutescens
GCTTATACCCCGAAATAACAGCACACAAATTGTATTCATTTAAGCACTGCTTGGCCCATTATATCTAGCCTCTTCTTGGCCAACTCTCACATCTCAATTAACCCATATCTAGTAATCTGTATATCATCACGGGGTCATGGCTTACCAGGAAGATTCTAAGCCACGTCCACCTTGGGCCAGAGCTTCATGGCGTCTGCATGACTCTGCTTTCTTCCTCCCACAATTCTGTTTTGTCTTCCCCACCTATCTATGTTCTGACCTATCAGGCCAAGCAGTTTTCTTCATTAATTAACCAATGAAAGCAACAGATAGATAGAAGACCCTCCTACATTACTAACTAATATCAAAGTTGAAAGGCTGGGTAATAGTAGAAAGGTAACACTAGAGAGATTCACTGTTAACAAAGTAGTATAGCTATTGCTAAGAAAATTTTATGGCTATTTTAAATCTTTTATCATTGAGTCTATAAACAATCCATGATTTTTCAGATGTTATTTCAGACTTAGACTGTAAAACATACTTTCAATATCTCACACATGATAACTGATAATGTTATCATGTGTCAGATTGCATGTGTACTTTGCAATTTCACAGGAGCAATCTGAATTTCTGTTTTATATAAGTTGCACTTAAGATGCATAATTTTGGGAATAAGAGTCGAAATTATATAGTCAAAAAGAACTTTCCCTTAAATAACTTTCATGGGTGTTTATACTATTTGCATCTCTTATATATTCATAATATATAATTTAAAATATTTTTGAGCATCAATTATGTGCCAGGAAAAATATGTTCCAGGATAATATTGCATTACCCTTTATAAGTCTATTTTACTTATTTTTTTTTCAAACATCACTTGCCTAGTTTATAGATCCATCCAAGCTCCTGGGATAAACGTAAACTGCCTCACAGTGGCTCTTTCATTTATCTATTTATCTGGGTCTGTTTGGCTAATGGTGCAAAATATGATCAGCTTCCTGAATTGTTCCTTAAATTATTTTAAGACAATATACCAAAATAACAGTATATTGAATACAAATATAACTTACTAAAATAGTTATTTCATTCTTTTCCCATTTTCTTATAATCACAATATATCAGGATCAATGATTTAGCTAAGTAAAGGGACTGGGGTTTAGGAGGAAAGAAGGGTTATGATTGAGATGGGTGGCTGTATCAGAGAAAGAGGCATCCTTACTATAGAAGATGAGAAGGTGGTTTGGGGAAGGCAGGTACTGAAGACATTGTGTTTACTAGAGCAGGAGTCAAAGTATCAAGAGCATGGACTGTAAGGTTTTTAAAACCCCACTTAAGAATTGCGAATTGACAGGACCAGTTGGGAGCTTTTAAACAAAGACATCTGATTTTTACTTTTCAACAATGACCCAAAACGAAAGATTGTCATATCTACAGAGTGATACAAAAAGATGATTTCAATGTTGACAGGAGTAATAGCCTGTGGGACCCCAAGAACCCCCTGCTCAGTGGGAAAAAGTCAGTTCTAAGCTGTGTGACTCCATTTTTAGTGCATCTTTGAGACAATGAAACCCCAGATGGAGAGCAGGTTAGTGGCAGCCTGGTGATAGGAAAAGAGGTAATTGGGTATGAATATGGAGAGCTGGCATAATGCCATACTGTTATAGTTATGGACCAGTTTTACATCTTGCGTGTAGTGGAGTCACACAAATCTGCACATGAGATAACATTACAGAGAACCAACACACACAAACACAGAAATCATTTAATTTTTCTTAAAAATGCTAATATTTACTTTTGGGGGGAAAATTCTTAACAAAATGTCTAAAAGCTGAGTGCCTTAAAGGCCACAAATATCAAGGTTGAAAGCCCAAGACCCAAATTGCCATTTTGTAAGGATTGTTCCCTAAAACACAACTAACTTCAATCTTGCTAAAAGGTCTTCTAATCCAATCCAGTGACATTCTTTAGTTTCTGGGATTTCAACAGTTCTGTGGGAGTGGGCACAACTGAGTTCATAAGAGATGAAAACTGAGGTACACACTGACTATAGAAAAAAAAAAAACCTGGACCAGAGTCTTATCCTGGCTCTGACAGTAAAATTTAGCTATGTAAGTTGTTATCATTCAGTGACTTTGGTTCAAACGATTCTACATTTTATATTCTCCTATAAGTCTAAAATTATTTTAAAAGTTTGAAATATTTCATGGATAAGTTATTTTGAAAAATATCTTATATTTATAATTCCTTTTTTATGCTGGAGATTAAACTTGGGGCCTTGCACATACTAAGTGCATGGTCTAAAGTGAGCTATTTTTCCAACCCAAGTTAATCTTTTTTGAAGAAAAAAATTGTTTCATATTAGAGAACAATAGTAATCTGATTATCTTCTGTAGGAAGCTTAGATAAAAAAAAGACATACAATAGTATTTGGTCTTGGAGGCTGCTGTGGAAGATAAACTTTATAATTTGACTTTAGATAGCTTTGCTTCTCTTGTTATATAGTGTAGGAAGTTGGTTGACTGTCTGAGGTAAATGTTTCTTTTAAACTCTCCTGAAATATTGCACAGTAAATTAAGGTAATATGAATTTGATTATATTATTATTCCTGATAGTTAATGTGTATTAGATACTGAAATAAATATAAGAATTGCAGTCTTTGTAGTCGGTAGATTTCTCAAGCAGATTGGTACCATGACTATGTATGGAATGCAGGATTTGTCTTGGGAAAATAGAAACAGTTGGGGAGAAGTGAAGGCAAATGGTGTTGTTACTTCATTATTGTGGAAACTGGAGAGGATAAAACTGCACAGATAAAACTAATTGCTGTGTGAATGAGGAAATATTACCAATTTCTGAACCTGAAGTCCAGTGGAAAACATTTGCCTTGCAAATGACCAAGAAGAGTTCTATTGCTAAATACAATTCAGAAAATGCTTTTGAAACACACAGCATCAGACATTGCACTCCTATCTGTTGTCAATGAAGAGAGTAAATCTGAAATAGCAATATTGTCCTTTAGTGCAAAAGGAAGTAGATAAAACTTGTCATACTGTGACTGTCAGGATATGCTTGTTTGTCTAGATGCACTTATAAATGTATTTGGGGTAAATATTAAGAAATGTTACATACGGTTCTTGTATAAAAATATGTTCAGTTTCATAACAAATCAGCAGGTTATATATTTAAAGAAAAGAAAAGTGATTTTTTAAAAAGCAATTTTGGCAAGAGCGTCCTTGTAATCTCAAGATTTTTCTCTTTATCACTGTATCAAGGGACTCTATTATAGTATTGCTTGATATGTAAACTGTATTGCTATACCATAAAATACGGTTTCCAAAATTAATTCATAGATTAAAAATATGCATAATTCTATAGAAACACTTTGTCTCTTAAGCCTGTAGATCAAGTTTCTGATGACAGTCTTATGGATGTTAAATAAGTAAAACATTAACACTTGTATGTTAAATCTTTCTATTACATATCTTCTGGCGTGGATGATCACAGATTTTTGTTCAATCTTAGCAAAGTCACAGTGTAATCAAGATAGTGCGCTGCATACAGAGATCTCCCGAAAATACTTTTCAAAATAAAGCTGATGTAATTATCCTCTCCTTTACCCATCATTTTAGTTGCTTTTCTCTTCACTGATGAAATACCTGAAAGAAGCAATATGAAAAAGAACACATTTACTTGGGATCACAGATAGAGAAAGTGCAGCCCATAGTGTTAATAGAGGCATGATAGCAGAAGCAGCTCCCAGCCACAGCTGTGGAAGGGGGAGTATGTGAACAGTTGCCAGACCAGGGGTCAGAGATGGGGCAAAAGGAGGACAAACATATACTCTTCAAGGCTTATGCAACAGAAACAACCTTTCATCAACCATGTCTCACCTCCTGGAGGATCAAACAACGCCAACAACTTGGGACTAAGTTTTCTTTATTTTTTTGATATTTTTATTACTTTAAAAAATACCAATCCAAATTCCCACTTCCTCCCCTCCTCCCCNCAGGGTTTCTCTGTAGCTTTGGAGCCTGTCCTGGAACTAGCTCTTGTAGGCCAGTCTGGCCTCGAACTCACAAAGATCCACCTGTCTCTGCCTCCCGAGTGCTGGGATTAAAGGTGTGCACTACCACTGCCCGGCTCCCCCCTCCAATCTTAAGAGAGGGCAAGGCACCCTGACCTGTGGAAATTCCAAGGCCCTCCCCACTATATCTAGGTTGAGCAAGGGATACATCCAAAAAGAATAGGATCCCAAAAAGCCAGTACATGCTGTAGAGACAAATCCCAGTGCCGTTGTCATTGGCCACACAGTCTGCCCCAACTGTCAATCCCATTCAGAGGGACTAGTTTGATTCCATGATCCTTCATTCCCAGTCCAGTTCGAGTAGGTGAGCTCCCATTAGCTCAGGCACATTGTCTCAGTAGGTGAACCCCTCATTGTCTTGATCTCCTTGCGGGGACTAAGTTTCTAATCATATGAGTTTGTAGGAAAATTTTTACATTGAAATCAAAACACCTGTTACATGGGCAGATAGCATATATGCAGGAGAGGTGATTAAATATCTATCAGATATCTATATGCTGTACACTGGCTATTGTTTAGAAGTAATCACAACATAACTGTGGTTTTATCGAACTTTAGTATCAGCTATACATCATTTCTATCACTATTTTAAAAGAATTGAGTAAATGAAATACTTAGCAGTCTTGTCAGTATCAAGGAAGTTTGACTTCACAAGATGTGAAAAGTAGCTTGCTTGCTTGCTTCAAAGTTTCCCGAGAAAGCAGTGTGCTTTGTTGACTTGGTTGCTGTTCCTGTAACACCTTGCTGTTCTCCTGATTATTTCATTCTTACTTTCATTTTTAATTTTAGTAAAAAAAATCAGTGCTGGAATTTCTACTTGAAGTTGTTTTTTTTTATACTTGAAAAGCAATGTAATACCCTATTGTTGTAAGTATACAGTGCCGCAAACATAAACAAACACATTTATGTTGTTCAACAATCTCCAAATTCATTGAATAACAATGAATCGATAATGTTCAACAGTTTTAATGACTGTGATTTGTCCTATACTCTGCCTACCTTGGTTAAAGCAAATGAATATTTTTTTTTGTTTCAGTCTTAAGTACTAATATTAAGTCTCATACCACACAATGCACAGTAAACCTATCAATATTTCTATATGCATACATATGGATTACAGAGTAAATACAGTGAAAGAGGTTGCAGCAAACATCAAGAGAGTTTTAGCAATGGTCTACAGAAGAGCCTAGCTAATGAGAGAATGAACCAGACCAGCACTTGGAGGGAGCTACTCCCAGGGATGCTGGAGTCAGAGTTGAGAGTGATGCTGCAGTCAGAAGTCAGCTGATAGGTTTAAGACTGAACCTGGACTATAGCAAACAATGTATTAGGAGTAGAAAGCAGTGGGTCAGGTCTAGGACAAATAGGTGGGTGGACATACAGTCTAGTAGGTAACAAGTTCAACCAAAGCACTGAGAACAGCTTGGTCCTTGACACACACTAGGTATGCAAAGACCATTGATGTGGTGCCATGCTATCGCAGTGTTAAGCATCTATCACATTAGGGAGCCCAACAGAGACTTATACCATTTCCTTGCTCTGATATTTTTAATAAAATCTTGGGGTTGTTTCCTTGATATGATTTTAATATACTGTGTTTCCCCTAGTCTCAGTTTGCATGAGTAAATTTATAGACTGGCTCTATTTTATTACCAGTAATAACTCAGTTCATCAGCTTCTTCTGGGTAGGTAGTGCAGTTTCTGGAACATCTTTGGGTTTTCAGTCATCATCTTTCCTCAGAATGAAGCCAAAAGATGCTTGTAAGGTAGAGTGTTCTTGTATAATGCACAGTCTAGAGGAAACACGCAAAGAAACAAACCCCCCAACACTGTTTTATACATTACAAAGTAAATAAAAGCAGGGTAGACCCTAATCTCTATACCTCCTTTCCAGTTTCTAAATATAGACAAACAGCTTTTCAAACAAACAGAAAAAACACACGCACACACACAAAACCCCACCCTGATCTGATCTTGATCTAGGGGCTTGTTTTTTTTTTTTTAATGAGTTTCTTAGAAACATACTTGTGTTCGTGGAAAATCTAAATTCTCCAAGCACACACAATCAAGATATTTTATAGGCATGTCACATACTCTATGCTCTGACACTTGAAAAATTACATCAAACGTTCATCAGTTCATCAGAGAATATGGAGTCAAACAAGTCATGTTAAAGCCTAGAAACTAGCCATGTTTATAACCTTGCTGAATTCGGCTGCCCTTCCATCACCAAACACAGTGAGAAGGAGGGACTACAGAGACTCATGGCTGCTCAAGAAGATTAGAATACATGAAATTTGCATGCTCATCCCTAAACAGGGCATTTTACCACCCATCTAAGGCTCAAAGAGCACTCTGGATGAGGGGCCAGAAAAACAAAAAAGCTAGAAGTTAGTGAGAAGTGTGGCAAAATGCTATCTGAAGAGGTTGACACAGTCATTGCAGTCATGATCACACAGCAGCTGGAGTTGTTTGTGTTGGGCCTGCCCAGTGCTGGCCTAGGCGACAGCCATTCCTATGTGAAGAGGGAGCTCCTGGCCCATCCATACCCCTTCATGATGACCTACAGGCAACTGTTGGATTCTAAGTGACAGACAGTCACAGCCTATGTGTACCAATAGCGGGCCCACTGGACTCCATTGGATTCTTTCGTATTTCTACCTAGGCAGACAGTCCTGATCAAACTCAGTGGGTCACAAAAGCTGAAAAGGCGTGAATGTGGGAAAGGGGTCGTTAAGGATGTGGGATAACAGGTGTAAGAGAAAAGAGACCAGGGGATGAGAGTTAACAGAATATTCTATAGACATGCATGAAATTGTCAAAGAACATTTGGTTAAAAAATACTGGTTTATTACATTTGAGTTCCGTAAGACTAGAAGTTTCATTTCTCTATGTCTCATTTATGGATTGAGATTAATAGAGCACTCTTTGGCATATAATGAATTAGAAAAATAGCAGACACAACATTTCATTGCTCATTTGTATCCTGAGCCTTATTTTAGACAGCAGGAGAGATCCATTATGCAGTAGATCTGAACCCAGAGAATTAGAAATGTTAGTAACAAGATGGGTGATCTCTATAAGGCTTGCATCCTCTACTCTCAACTAAAGAGAGCCAGTCTTAGGTCAACTGCAGGCTATCCATAGCCTGAGCTGACTGAAAGGAAGGGAACGCTGCAGCGATACCTGTGTTCCTCTCCTCTTGTTTTGACTTTGTAACCTTGGAAAACTACTGAGTCACCCAATGCCTCAGTTTCACCATCTTAAAGCAAGGACTATGAGTGATAGCTTCTCACAGGCCTGTTTCAGATTGACGGCAGTCTCTGAGATGTGCTAGTAATCCTGCTTAACCCACAATAGGTAATTGAGAAAACCCCATTATGTCTGTACCATAGAATAACCTTTAAAAAAATACATGGGCAGCTGTTGGTGCAAATTCATATTAAAATTTATTTTGTGTTTATCTAGCTATAAATATGTGTAAATGATCACTAGATTTGCAAAACAGCACTGTCCTAGTAGACAGGGAGAGATTGTGATAGATCTGTATTCGAATCCAGGTCCAATCACATAAAGTAGCCAGGTATGAAAACTTGCCAGATGTAGACTTGGGAGAACTGGTTGACTTGGCTTCTGTCATCTCCCTGCTGAAGATGAGTGTACCCAATCAAAGTGTATTTGGAGCTACGACGAAGAGAAGTAAAGGTGCCCCAAGGTAATGGGAGTACAATTAAAGCATGAAAAATGTAGGGGTGTCTGGCATTGTGGGACATAACATGTAGCAGATTTTTTTTATAGAAGAGTCCCTCAAATTCTTTTATTTGCTCTTATTATCATATATAGTAAGGCCGTTATGACTTCCCATTTATTAAAACACTTAATTTCCTCTGTTTACAATAAGATTACTGTCCTAAGGGAAAACCAGGAGATGTAAATGGATCAAATTACAGAACTAAGGATCCCTCCGAATGGCTGATAGTCTATAGTATTCCACCCTCAAGTGACCTTACAGCCAAGCTGTACAAATGAATTCTGAAAGGAACTGGAGATATTTGATGGGAATATCAATGTTTCACCTTTAAGACTGTGTCTCATCAAATCTGCTGCTACCTATTGCTAGCCACAGGGGTCAGGGAGAACATCTTTCTACCTTGAGTGTTGCACACATAGCCAAAAGTATTTGCTCAGTGCTGGGACGGTTTTAGCTTTCTTGTTTCTTCTATTGGGCCCCTGGGAGGCTTGCGTTAGTAATGGACCTTGGATTCAAATGAACACTTGGCAAGTGCAGAGCACAAAGTGCTTATGCAGTCGGCCAGGATATGGTGGTCTACCGCGATGAGGCTAATAGAAAAGAAGTATTGGCGACAGGAAAACCGTGAAGAGAGTAGGGCATTGAAGAGAGGGAAGAAGAAAATGAAGAACTCAGAAAAAAAGCTGTAGGCTCTTCATGAGTAGGAAAGTTGGCTGTAAAGTGAAATTTGCATTAAGATGGCTTGGCCTTCTTTTCTGTCTTAAGCAATGAATCTTTAAAAAGCTGTTTATCCCACATGACAAGTGCTGTATAGTCAAGGATAGTCATGCCTTACTAGAATCTTTTTGTTCCTTCAGGATTGTCTTAGAACCTTAAGTAAAACTGTTAATTGTAGAAGCATAAAGCAATTCAGGATGGCAGACTTTTTTTTCTGTTTGTGTGATTATATCTGGTGGTAGAGATCAAACTCTGGACTTGATATATGCCAGAGAAGCATTCAGTTGCTGAGCTAAACCAACTTGCATGCTTCAAACCCGCTCTCATTATGCAGTCCATGCTGGACGAGGATTTGTGGTCATCCGGCCACTACCTCAATGTACTAGATTCTCAGATATGAGCATAGTCAGAGGTTAGTTTTCATAGCAAAGTATTGTAAACATAAGATATGCATCAAGAGGACAATAAATCACTTCCTGATTGTATGATGATGATCCATATTTTCTCATTTTAAATGAATAATTTGTAATATTAATCACTATATTTTTTGGTCATTTAGAAAACATCAATCACTGTAAAAATCAGCATGGTTTTCACATTTTCATGTTTGTATAGTCCACAAAACATGCATTAACATTCTAAGTACTAATAGCTCAAGACAGGCTGGAGGAAAAAAATTAAAGAAAATAAGTCAAATAACAAAAATTGCATAAACTACAGACATTATATGTCAAGATTCAGAAGAACTTAAGTTTTTTTAATGTATGTGTGGGTGTGTGGGATAAGGCTATGAAGGGAAGCTCAATATGTCATTTTGCTTAGCTATTATTATGAAACACGCTAGGAAATGTAATGCTGGTAAGTAGCAAAATTCTCAACTAGGATAAAATGCTAAATTTAAGTATTCACTCAAACTTACTTTTTTCACACAGTAAACTTTCCAAAATGAACAGCACACAAGACATTTAGCACACAATTAAGCTTTGTCTGTCTTCAGGTAAGATTCTACAGCAGCATCCACATCACCTTTTCCTTATGGAAGACCTAGACACTCTAATAGCATGTGATGTGGGCTGGAACCCATTGGGCAATGGCAGTTCTGAGGGTTTGGAGTTTTCTTTTGTCAATATCTATCAATAAGACAAGTTCTTTCCCAACCCCAGGGGACATCATGTATCTCACTAATAGTTACTCTGCCAAAACTGGCATCAAACAGAGCCCATGGGATCCTAGCATAGCAGTAAGCGGAAAGGGCCAGGAGGAGAGAGCACAGGTAGCTGTTTATAAATGACTGTTACTTTGATTAAATTTCAACCAAATTGGGCAGGCCCCACTTTTAGACAATTCTCAGTGACTCAGTTCTAAGAAATTATATTGTTTCTTAGAATTAGGTTGTCTGTATTGAGCTAAGAGTTTTTGTTGTTGCTGTTGTTGTTGTTTAGAACGTATATACTTTACTATGACTGTATTGATTTACAGCCGTTTTCAAGGAAAACATTTATTTTCTCAGGTTCTTTTCTCTCTGTGTTGTCTAGTGGTTTTCCCTAGTGGTAAGCATAGATTTGTGTATAAGATAAATTTTCTGGACTTGTCATTAAGAAACATTTGGCTGCCATGTGTTACTTCATTTGCATAGTCTTGCTGATTTTTGCTGATCCCCTGTCTTCCACTGCTTCCTTACTTGCCCGATCTCTCACATTCAACTGTCTTAACTTAGAGCATTAGTTGCCATTGGTAAGGCCAACTTCAGAAGAAATAATTTTAACAAAACCTGTGCTAGCATATAGGCCAGGCTTAGGGAATTTGGAAAGGCTCTTTAATGGAGTTGTATGTGACTCAAAGGAGAGATGGGAACGTAGTGAGATGTAAATGAGGCACTGATGCTCTATAGCATGGACAAAATCCCTGTGACAGAGGAAGAGGGTGCAGGTGCTGGACTGCGGATCTTGTGTGGTTTAAATAATAAGTTAAAAAGATGAGAATGTTCAATGTTCATAATGACCTGGAAAAGTTCATGAAGGTCTTTGGGCATAAAGTAAAAATGTTCGCATTTTATTTGGTGAGTATGCAGACACCATTTAAGAGTTTGGAAGGGAGAGTAACATTGTCTAGTTTTTTTTTTTTAACTCTAAGAAATATTTCTGGGAAAGTTAGAAAATGCTTTGAGTGAGTTAATTGTTGAAAAAGAGAAGAAAAATTATAATTTTTATTTTATCACATGGGACTATTATTTATACAATAGTTTGCCATGACAATGCCATCTTAAAAATGCTGATTTGCTTGCTGGCACTACAGTGACACACACTGGACATATACTAAAGGATCTATTTGAAAGTTTTAAGGCTAAAGTCACCATAAGCAAAAACCCTGTGGAAGTTTGCCATTGTCCTGTGTGAGACGCGCAGTTGAGATGGCTCAAGGCTCCTCTTGTACATGTGTACAGCTATGTACCTTTATACAGAAAATTATTGCCAAACTAATCTCCCTCCTAGTTACGTGCTAGTTAAAATATTCAGCACTAGAAAGACATTCATCTTGAAAGCATTCTTTAGTGCCTGTATAATTCTCAAGGAAGAAGACATTTGAAACACATTTTCTATTTTAAAAGTATTTTTTCTCCTTCAGCTCAAAGAGGTTCACAAAACAAGTTAATTTGAGCATAAGATTATTTAGCTAATAGCAGGTATCTCTACACATTTCCATTTTTCCATGATCTACCTTAAGAAGACAAAGAACTAGCAAGGCTTTGTGTGAAATAAAAACTGCAGCTTATTATCAATGAAAAGATTATAGTTCCTGTCAAAAGCATCACAGTTCCTCTAAGTGGTCCCTTCACACACACAAATGAGAGCTAGCTTTGTTTAAATTAACGAGAAAACACATGAGATTCTCTTTTAACTCTTGCCTTAACACTCCCCAAGTAGTAAGCATCTTCTATCATTTGAAAAAATTATTGTCTGAAAAAATTCAAAATATTCCTGTATCTCAGTGATGACACAGTCACATGAATTTTTATGAATAAATGCTTAACAATGCTAAGTATTTAATTTTCAATTTATCTTTACCTTCCAATGATGTTTTTATATATTTTTCTGACATCGAAATATGTTTTAGTCTTATTTTGTTGTTTCTAATTTAAAGCATTAATTTCCTTTAACATTTTTAAACATTTTGTTAAAAGTTATTTAATTCATAGCAGGTATCAGAATTAATCATTATATTTTATGAACCCTGAGCTTTTATTTCAGAACAATTAAATTCTGAACAGTATGGCCATTCTGTTCCGCTTAGCTGTCAGAAAAACACTCAAAATTCTACTCTATTCATTCCCCAATGGTGACGGACTCCAGGTACAGCAGTGACTGGGGAAAGAAAGGAAAAACAGCACAGATTTCAGATATAAAAAGAGACAAAATCAGCTGAGCTTTGCAATTTGGAGTACATTATCTACTTGGGAGAGGAAAAGAGAAGAGACACTCGTCTTCTTGTCTCAACTTGAAGCGGTTGTAGTTATAATAGCCTACCTTGCCGTTCTCCCTGCCCGTTTTTCTTTCATATACAATGAAAACAAAGAGAAAGCAGAAAACTGAGAAGGTAAGGCAAACAAAGAAAACATGAATTCAGAGAACATAATGATAGGAACGCTACTATTACAGTCATTTGATGTTTGGCAATCAATATGCCCTGCCTCCGGCATATCAGTCCTAGATTGGAAAGTTTTATGGACAGCTAAGTCTCTTTGATGAATGTGGGATGTCTCCTGGGGCAACTGAGGGATTGCAATTATGCTTTTATCACTATGAAGTTAATTTACATCAGGTAGACCATGAAGGACTGCAAAATTGCCACAGTTCTCCCCAACACTTTTAAATATGAGGTAGTTAGCACTAGGCTAGAGCCAGTGTCCCTGGAGTCTCCTGCCAGTAAGTGAAGTCAGTAGTTTTGACTTCAAGTGCTCCAACTGCAGTGTGCTTATGTAGTGCATTTTGACAACTTATGGTGGGCTCTTTCCTTTCAAACCATAACATCTAAAATAACTATAATATCTCATCTAACTTCTTTCTATATCAAGTTTGAAATTCTAAGTAGCAGGTTAAGGTTTTTATTGGCTATTATCAGAAAGCATTAAGAAGTTTACACAGAGTCTCACCATACTGTAATTTTGCTTTCTGTGATGAGAGTTCAAAAAGAAAACAACTTTAAAAGCCTGTGTTTGGCAGTAGTCAAATGGCTGTTTTGGTAATCAGTTGGCATTCTGTCACCTCAGTACTGGCATGTTTTTGCCATGTTTCAAATGAAAATGAGGTCATGGAGTTCTAGGGCCTTGACATTCCCTCAACTGTCACATAAAAGTGATTTCTAACTTTGGGACTTCTTGAGGTCCTACTATGAGCAAGCAATGTAGGTGTTTTGTTTTGTTTCGTTTTCCAACTGTGTTTCAGGAGTTTCTACCACAGGACCCCTGGGCATGGGAAGTACAACCACCAGCACCACTCTTCGGACCACGACCTGGAACGTAGGGAGGAGTACCACCCCATCGTTGCCGGGCAGAAGAAACCGGAGTACCAGCACACCGTCCCCAGCTGCGGAGGTGCCGGATGACATCACTACACATCTGCCATCGGCAGCCTCCCAGATTCCAGCTATGGAAGAGAGCTGTGATGCTGTGGAAGCCCGGGAAATAATGTGGTTTAAGACCCGTCAGGGGCAAGTAGCAAAACAGCCCTGCCCAGCAGGAACGATAGGTGAGCCAGCCCCAGCCAGCCTAGCCCAGGACTGCCTTGATTTTGTGTTAATTTCTTTCTTCAGTTCTTTCTTTCTCTTCTCTTTTCTTCTTTCCTCTAAGTTCTATTTATTTTGTTATTACCATCTATTTTCCTTATTATGACTTGATTAGGTTATGAGCTCAACCAAATAAGTGCTGTGTGGTCATCATTTGATAACAGAACCTAAAAAGTCACAGGTGAGAATTTGAATAACAGTTTTATTTTAGTGTTAGTTCTGGGGGACAATGATGCTCCACAGAGCCGGGTCCTTCTTCCAACTTCCCTGCACTGTCCTTGGATTACATCCAGGTTGTTTTGTGTTTCTCAAGGATGGATAAATATTGGTGGCAGAAGCTGAGCTGTGTGGACTTCTGGTGACCATTGATCACATCTTGCATTTATAAGAGGAGAAAGCATGAATATCTTTTTCACCAATTATGTTGTTGTTCCCTAGTGACTAAAGGCATGTGATGTGGTCATGAGCCTGCTATTGGGATCTATCTCCCACTCAAAAGCATCCATTAAGAACAATCCCCTTTGCTTCTTCTAGGAGATAACTTAAAACCAAATCTCCCTGAATCTTTTCTATTTCTTCCATAATTTATATTATTCCCAAGGTGCAGTCATATTTATCATTTTAAAGACAAATACATTGCTTGATTAGACCTTTGCATTCACCTTCATAATCCTTGTCACACCAAAAATATTTGTATCATTCATCAAAACTTATAAATAAAATAAATAGATAATTGCTGTTTATGCATATATTCTTATGGAGTGTCTTTAGACATTATTCACTCGACTCCTTTAACCATGTGGATATGTCATTCCAGATTCCATAATACACAGAGTGTAGATACACCAGAAAGTCTTGTTTCATATAAGGGCCCATCTTTTTTTTCCTTTCAGCAAAGTGTTCAAAATCTCAGTGCTATTCTTTCTCTTTCTGAAAAAGGAATGGGAATATTTGTTTCTAAAGTTTTCTATTGGATTGGCCTTTGCAAGCCACTTAAGACTTCCTTCTTTCTTCTAAGATCACTTCTTCCTCTCTGAAAGAGAGGTGACAGGAGCCTTGCTGCTCTATACACATCTGTGAGTAGTAGTGAAAACCTTTATTTGCAGGCACTTTATACTACTGAACTAGATCCGTGTTGTTCTGTGGAAATTGGGGAAGAGTTTTAGTGGAAGCTGAACTTTCTGAAGCTCTTCCAGGACTTAAATGGTACTTCCAGTATGGCTAAGCCCCAATTTCATAGCTCTCTGAATTCTTGTTAAACCCCTAAGACCAGGCCTACACAGGTTCTCACTGAATTCTAATTATAGCTGCATCTCTTTAAACACAGTTACATTCAGATCCATCCTCTATTCTGCTGCAAGGGATACCCTTCTGAAACATGAATCTAACCACTCTTTCTTCTTAATAATCTTCACTGATTTCTAGCATAGTGGACACAAGGCTTTATAGTCCAGCTTCCTTGCCTTTCCATTTCATTAAATACAACTCCTTCATCTTGGAGAAACCCCACTCAAAAATCTTGATATCTCCCAAAGGCAACATAGTTCCTCTACCCACAACAGGCTTTCTTGTTTTTCTGACATTTCTGCATTACTAACATTGTTTTCCTCCTGCAAACCCAAACAAAAGAGCCACGAAGAAAAGCTATCCATGGGTCTTAATTCATGAAATTCTTCCCCACACCCACCACGGTTGCCAACAAGACCCTAAAAATATTGAATCCTTTTCATTTGTTCTTAACATTTGCCCAATGGCATTTACTTTCAAATCTTTGTATCTGATTAATAGACATTACTATCTCAATACAGTTATCTAATTTTTACCCTTGCTTATACTAAATATGTATAGTGAAGACATGAAGTTATTCTAAGAAATGTGATCTGAGTGTTTGAATGTTTCTTTCATTCTGTAGGTGTATCGACTTACCTATGCCTTGCTCCTGATGGAATATGGGATCCCCAAGGACCAGATCTCAGCAACTGCTCTTCTCCTTGGGTCAATCACATAACGCAGAAGGTAAATACAAAACCCAAGAGCAAGGCTTAACAGGCTCTGTCTCTAGAGTGTTGATGACTATTGCTGAAAACCAAATAAGATGCTTTTAAAAATTAACCTATAACAGTTTCTTCATTTTATTAGATTTTTCCAGTTAAAAGACAACCTCTAACACATGATGTGCTAAGTCCAGGACTCTGTTGTTCTAAATTGCAAATTCATGAACTTCCTCTAAGCTAGGCATTTATCTTTATATTAAGTTTATTATTAACCACATTTTTATCATACCATACAGAGACAAACATTGAAGAGGCACTGCCCATCAAGCAAGCAATTTTTTTTTGTTTCAGCAAAAGTTTTAAGCATACATCATGTGGATTTTTTCCCATATATTATTTCCATATATGGAAATAATAAAATAATATAGAAAATTGTACCTATGGAATCCTCAGCCACTTGTTGAATGTTGTGTAACCTAGTCATCAGTGCTAAAAGTACACACATGTGTGACAGGCTCTTCAGACTCAAATTTGGGCCTGTTTGGGTGCAATATGTTGAACATTTTTATTATTAATGCACTCTGGGGCTTCGAATTGATTTCATTACAAACAGAGACCAGATGTGTATTTATGCCAAAAGGGCTATGGAATGGATCCTTATTACAGCAATTTATGTGGATTTATGCACTCCTAAAATGGAGAGTCCTTCTATGGCACATTAGCTAGGTTGTGGAATTTCTGATTTTTTTCCCCCCGAAAATATTCCAAATGCTGGCCTTCCTAAAAGCCTGCCTGTGCCATTTACTCTTTTATGTATTTGTTTTTAACCAGGCTTATCCTCAATAATATTCTGCATAATAATCCATAAACAGCTACCCAGTAGATCATTTCGCAAATGAGCTGGGCACCGTCGATCAAGGAAGAACTGTGGTTTTACTGACTCCATGACTCTCTTCCATATGCATCTCCATGCTTGTTACTATTCATAATGGCGCTTCTCCAATTTCAGCACTGTTCCTGCCACAGCTTTTATGTCCTTTGATTTTACTACAATGTAGCTCAGACCCCAGGGCAAATAATTCTCCCTGGATGTGACCAGACTAAGCGATCAGCAGCATATCTTTTTACATTAGCAACTTAAAAAAAAAGTCCCCTAGATACTTAGCCCAGGGGTTAATATAAATTCAATAATAATTCACCTGGAAAGCTGAGTGTTTTCATGATAATTTCTGAATATGGTTGGGCTATTTCATTGCAGAAATTACCGGGTGACTTGAACTGATAATGATGGTTAATTCCCTTCTTTCCTCTGTAGCCCGGCTAATCTTAGGACAAAAGAGATAATTCCTTTTAAAGACCAGACAGCTGTTGCCCATTTGATTCATGGAGGAGATGTTTTGTTTTATAATAAATAGGTCTTGTTCATCCAGAGCGTTTCTGTTTAATCCTGATGGGTCTGTGGAGTTAGGATAGATTATAATTACATTCAAATTAAAAAATTTAGTCAACTGGAATTTATAACAATGATTTAAATTTATAAAGTCCTCAGAAGAATCTTTGCACTCTCCCCATTAGCCGTCCACAGTGGAGGCTCATGGGGGACTGCTTCAGAGTGCCCACTCTGTCTTTATTTGCCTGTACACGCGCTGACTAGCCTGTGACTCACCGTTCTCACTTTCCCAGCCATGTGTACTCACTAGCAGGTGCTCTTCTGTGTGTCCACCCTTTCTTTCTGGTTGTATCTGTTAAATCTGCTACTCGGAATATGAATTCTTTTCCCTGCTCGCTGACTCCCCTGATGTGTGCCTTCCCCATTCCTCCTCCTCCCTTCTTTTCACCTTACCCATACATAGCATCTCCTTTGTGCTGATTGCATGGCTCCCACTTTTTTCTGCCATTTGCTTTTGTTTTCCTCCTGGATTAGAAGACAGAATAAATTTTTAAAAAATATTTTGTCACCCCCCCTCACCCGCCGCCCATCTCCCTGAAACAGAGTAGCTGTCCATCTGTTCAGAAAGTTTGGGAGTGAAAAGTTCCGTGAAGCACTATGCCCCTCTGTCTTACCTTGTTTGACTATCATAATAAAATTCATAGACTAGATGACGTATGAGTAACCGATGTTATTTCCTATTGTCTTAGAGGCTGGAAAGTCTAACATAGGTTGACTGTGGATTCAGGTTCTGGTACAGGCCATTTTTTAGCTTAAGCAGGTGTTTAATACCGCTCATAAGAATTCCCATTCCATCTATGAAGGCTTCGATCTCAAGGCCCAATTCCTCCCACCCAAGTCCCACCTTCTTGCCACATTGGTTTCATCTAATACAATTTAGTTTTCAGTGTTTACACATGGTTCGTAATAGCCCTTCCCTCGTGATTTTATAGCCATGCTAAGGAACAGATGGGGACTTGAATGGAAAGGACACTGGCCTGAGGATTTAAAAAAAAAAGATTTATTTATTCATTATGTATAGGCCAGAAGAGGGCACCAGATATCATTACAAATGGTTGTAAAGCCACCATGTGGTTGTTGGGAATTGAACACAGGATCTCTGGAAGAGCAATCAGTGCTCTTAACCATCTCCCCAGCTACCTGGCCAGGAAAATTTTACAGCTGAACTCTAGTGGAAAGATATTAACCTCTCCCTTCCTCTCTCCATCTGAAAAATAGGATAGATCCTTAATTTGAATAGGAATGTTTGCTTGATATTTATTAGCACTATTATAGATGACAATTGTACAATTGAGAAAACTAGGAAACTTCAGTGGAGCTAAAAAGCAAAGTTATTTCTATTTAAAAATGAGTTATGCTATTCTCCCACCAGTCACTCTAGAAGGAAGAAAACAGACAATGAATCCTGGTGGTTAGGACTTGCAAATGAATTTGGGTAGCTTCATCTACTGATGAAGCTATAGAGTAAATAGAGTATATAGAGTGTGGATTGCATTTCATTAGAGAGTGCTACAAACTCATGAAGGTATTTGCTATAAACAATCCATCTAGAATAGTTCCATAATAATTATATTTAATTTTAAAAGTACATCTTGTATAGAAAAGGGGAATAAATTACACCCAGAGGATCTTCATTCCAGTGAGGGAGAGATATCTAAAGTAGGAGAGGAAAAACCTCATGAATCTGAGGGATGGCTGGAAATGTGGATAAATGGATGGATGAAGAAGTAAAGGAAAACAAATATGTAGACATTCATATGTTTATAGACAGATATATCTCCTAATTGACTGAAAACTATTTTCCTTTATTGAAAAGAAATGTGCTAGATCAGAGTTCAGCTTACTGAAATATATGTAACAGCAAATCATATTCTCTTACCCCCTTTGATGATGTCTATAAAATTATCTCTGGCATCAACTTGGACTACATATTGAACTCAACATTTCAAAAACAGAATCTATATTTCCTATTTTGCATACCTTTAGAATATGCTTCATTGTATTACCTCACCAGTCTATTTCCAGTTTAGTCTGTAATGTGATGGTTTTGAACAGCTTTTATATTATGTACACACTGAGTGAGGTGTGCTCACCACTCCCTGGCCTGGTCCAACAATTGTGTGAAAAAATATGGCTGAATTGTCTCAGATAGTGGTTTCATTTTCTTCACAACAAGTTTACATCTCTTTTATTTTGTCTGTACATAAGCTACTTTAAATCTCGAAGATGATCTATGTTTTTAATTATTTTTTTTTGCTTTTGTCAAAGTTTGAAAGGGTGTAGTGTATCAGCACAGTATCTACAATGCTAAATGACAGCAGCTGGGCTCCTCTCCACTGAATAGGTCCTATGTATAATCCTACCACATCAATGCAGGCATTAATTTACTAATCCTTATAAAACTCATGAAATTTCTCAATCTCCATATATGTATTTATAAGAAGTAACTTTAGTAATGTTTAATGGGGAAAAGAAAACCTTAGAGGCATTTTTAAGGAGGCCTTTAAGCTTGGAATAGGTTTATTTTAAACATGCCTCTGCAGAAAAGACTTAAAGCAGATTAAAATGTGTTTGCATTTTAATACAGAATTAATGCACAAGTAAAGTGAGAAAAATAGTTGTCACAGAGCTTTTCTGAAGCCAGTGGAGAGATTGTGAGTCGAGAAGGTCAGCAGGAAAACACGGTCATGAAACTGCATTCAGATTGTGAGGGCTGTGGGAAAATCCAGTCAGTGATGCTACCACCAAATTATGTAAAGCAGAACCTGGCACCCTTAAGTGTCCACTCCACAGGCAGTAGGTAGGAGGCCTGGAAGGTGTACCTGGAAATCCTTCCCTCCCCACAACCCCAAACCTGGCTCATTTCTTTCTCTTTTGATTCTGCTAATGCATTAATGCATCACGTGAGTTCTCATTCCAATGCAAATCTGGAGAGCAGCGCCTTCCTGTTTCTCTCATCGTTTTCATAAATAGGGTCTCTTTCTTCTGCTCCCAATTCACTTCTCCAGCTGCCTAAACCTGAGCTTCAGTATGCTAGGTGCAGTTAGCCTTAAGCTTCAGGCTCCTTCCTCCTACTGACTGTTCCCTCTGCCTGGAATCCCTGCCTCTGTTTCTAATCTCTTCTTTTCCACGGCATTTCAAATTAAACTTTCCTCAGAGAAGCATTTCATAAATTAAACTAAAAGTACCCTCACACATTTTAGGTAAAATTCTTACTAACAATTCTGCTTCACAGGGTTTCTGTATTCTATTCAATAAACTAAGTATGTGCAGAGATATGTTTTTCATAACTTTCTGCTGCTAGGAATTAAGGCACTTTAAAAAATAATCATCTTTTTCATTACTGTATTCACAGACCTTAACACAGTGGTAGAGACATTCAAAGCATGGGGCAATGGGTGACGTTCAGTGGGAGAGTAAGGGTTGAGGCTTCCTTGTGGTTTGTGATTCAGTCCTACACCCACTAAATAACGCAAGTGTTTATTAAAGAGCAAATGTACATACAGGTTAAATGAGCTATGATTTATTCATGCAAAAAATGAAATATAGCTAGATGATAGATCTATGTATTGATAGGTAGGTAGGTAGGTAGGTAG
>LOEQ01001253.1:638853-675587 GCA_001685075.1 Bramus lutescens
TTGGTGTTTTGTAAGTTTTACCCTTAAAATAAATACCCCTTTGAATCCCAACTGGTGTGGGATTGTTTATGACTTACGCCCACAGAGATCCATCTACCTCCCTCCAGAATGCCGGGATTAAAAGTGTCACCACGCCTGGCTTTTATTGTATGCCCGTCAGCTTCATGTTTTCTGTGTGCAAATCACAGCATTCTATTGATGCAAATCCATTTATGTTTAGAGAAAAATGACGTCATGAGCCAAGTTAGTGTTTGTGAGGATTTTAACAGTTTATCCACTTTTTCATATAATATGGCAACATTGACTTTGTCTCCTCATACTCTTAATTGCTTTACTTGTTATAAATATTAGATATCTGTCTGTTCACTTGTATTTCTCCAAAGACCTGAATACTCACATCTACTAACTTTATGGGTAATATAAAGCTGGGATATTGAATTAAAAATTAGAAAACTAATTTGCTGAAATCATGTCCAAAGAAACTTAGGGGAGATGACTTTAGGGGAAAATCATTCAGGTTATAAAATACAGAAGAGTTAGACATTAATGAATGAGTGTGACATCTGTCTCTTCTTAGTCATTTATTTATTTGGACCACAATTATTTTTTCTTGCCCCATTTAAAAAATACACAAAATCCATAATTTCCTCAAAAGTGTTAACAAATAAAAAATACAATATCTGCCAAAGGGTTTTTAGCATAAATTGGATAATATTGAATAGTTAAACTTCTGTTCATCTTTCTTTATTTAGTATCATATTGGAGAAATATCAAGTGTACTTTAAGTAAATGAGATATTTTCCATGTCTTTTCAGTCACTCAAGGATACATTGCAAGTGTTATCCATATTCCAATTAATTTTCTGACATATAAATTTACCCATCATGTTTCCCTCTATAAGGTGGGAAACGTTTTGTTTGTTTGTTTGCCTTACCTATCTCTTGCCTAATGGAAAGGCCCTTTTAACAAAAATTTGACAGCATAGCAAGAGAAATAGCAGAGTAATTTAGTAAAGATAAACTCTATATGACATAGAAACCTTTGAAAATGAAAACCCAGAGAGGCAGAGAAACCTGCGTTTTTCTGCTTAGGCATGAAGAGGAGCGGATCAGTTGAGGAGTGTGCTTAGACAGAGGGAGTGTGATGCAACCTCAGTAAACTGAGGACATAGCACCGCCTGTTCACTCAGAATTTCGACATTTCTGGGCCTTTGATTCTCATTTTTGAAGATAGGCAACTGTCTCTCAAATGAAGACATACAATCTGCTTCAGAAAAAAAAAGGTCATGAAATTTTTCTTTCAGTTTTCTGACCTATTTCCTTGGCAGAAGATTGGTGGAAAAAGTACAAGTAGCTTTCTTCTGCTTCTGGTAATGTCCCAAATGCCATGGTGCCAGATTAGAGGGTAGGGTATTCTTGTCTCTAGTTTGATTAATTTCAAGATTGAATTGCTATTTAAAGGAAAACATAGAATAGAAATAAACTGTCATCCTGTCTTATAAATTGCATTTTGAGTCTGAAGGCATTAGGATGGGGAAATAACAGCATTGCGTGGGAATCATTTGAAAGAAAAAAGACCTAATTTGACATTGAATATTAGGGAAATTATCTTTTGTATTTTCATTACCTTTATGAAATAAGGAATTTCTGTGAATATGAAAATATTAAGGCTTATTTCCTAAGGTTTTAGTAAAGCATTGTTTAGGGAAGCACACTATGATAGGTAGGGGAAGGACGTCCATCATAGAAAGGTGGGGAGCATAGCATGTCGCAGCTCTGCCAGGATTGTTTTCAATTGTAATCTATGCTATCCTCTTAATGGTGCTTTCAGGATAATAAACTGTCCAGTATTTAAATCTCCAAATTGCATGCTCATTCAAACATGAATCTCCAATGGAAAATTAATAGCACAGTTTATTCAACAGCTGGCTTCCTGGTGTTGTAATTGACTAGCTGCGAATAAATGTTTTAGGTATTGACTAAATATCTGACTCGACACAGTACAAACAGAGGCTACTGGTGATGCAGAAATGCTCTACTGAATAATACAAGCACTCCTTCTGATCATGTTAGTGTAGACTGCAATTCATGAAGCTCTGCTGTCAAAGGTGCTGGAAAAACACCCGTGACCAACTCGTAAAGAGCAGTTTTATCTTTGCCATTGTTTACAGGATCCGATCATACATGGGACCATCTCTGAGACAAGTGCCTGATGTTCTTGAGAGGCCTTTGGCATTCATTCTGACATGATTGCTTATCATTACGGGTTTCTACAAAATGTGGCCTTTCCTTTTACATCAGACAAGATTCCTCCAGAGATGAGTTTTGGTCCCTGAATCCATTTACCTTCCGTTCATCATTTTATGAGCAGGAGTCGATTTTATGAATTTTAAAAATCCATGTTTTATTTTTTTTTATTTTACACCTTTTGTTCTATGACAATAACAAAAGCACCTACAAAATCAGACTACCAGCTACCAGTCATAAATGGCCTATATGTGAACAGTTTAACCTGAGGTGGGTTTTAAAATAATACATGAATGCCAGAAATAGTACATTTGCATTCTAAGGTTTTAAGAACAGAAGACAATTTACATTTATTTATTTATTTATTTAGCTGTGACTTTTATTATAATAAAACTTTATTGATTACTAAAATATAAATATCATATTTATTATAGTAAAAGGACATTAATTTGTCCTGAGTATATTATCTTTTGAAGTTTGGCTTGGTGATGCAGGCTTGGACCCCTATTGTTTATGGAATTCAGGATGGAGAATATCGTGATCCCCTGAGTGACTTCATTACTAGCCTGGGTAGTTCAGTGAGACCTTGTCTCAAAATAACAAGGATTTCTTATTAAGAATAAGAATATTTGGGCTGGAGAGATGGCTCAGAGGTTAAGAACAAAGGACCTGGGTTTGATCCCCATTGTGTGCATGGCAGTTCATAGCTGCCTATAGTTCCAGTATGAGGGGACCCAATGTCCTCTCCTGAGCTATTCAAACAGTGAATGAATGTATTCCACGGACATACATGCAGGCAAAACACCATAATAGAAAATAAAGTAAATAATAAGAACATTTACCGGGTCAGCTATGTGGATATTGTGTAGAACAGTATATGTTCTCTCTTATTTATGTTTTACCCAAAAGACGGTCTCCCTGTGTAAAACAGGATGGTATTCACCTGAGCTCCTCCTGTCTCACGTTCATGCATCCTAAGATCACAAGCAGGAGGGAAATTATTTTACATTCTTATGTAATATTTATAAGAATGTTGTATAACAATTCTTACAATTCATTGTGTGCAAAGTGAAAAATGGAGATCCACAAAGCGTTAGGTGATCTCCAAAAGATCATGGAGGTCAATGACTGAAGGGATGTGGAAATCCGAAGCTGATTTGAAAGCTTGTGTGCATTGACTCCTAGGATACTGCAGTCTCTGGCTTGACCTACTACTGTGTGGTAGGAGGCAGGGTCTGTCATTTGGTTTATATTCATTAGTGTGTGTGTGTGTGTGTGTGTGTGTGTGTGTGTATTGTATTCCAAAGATAGAACAAAGTAAAGCAACCCCCTTTCTTTTTCTCCCACATGTACAAGAACCCACACCACATACACATGTTCTGTGGCTGTGTCATTATTGCTTTGTACTATTATATTAAGTTCGTACACAGATAGAATTTGATTTTGAGGTTTGTTCATTTTCAAAAGGGACATTAATGTAAAAATGGAATTTTAAGAAAAGAAAAAGTGGTTAAAGGAGCTGTCAGACTGATGCTCCACATTGTGTTTCTGTCAGTCTTTCCAATGTGCGTGAACTTCAGACTTCATGACTCTGATCATGGATCAGACACCTCAACATTTGGTAATGTGATTCATGAACCAGCAAAAGACCATATGTTTCCACAGAGATTAGTGTGATTTTAACAAGAATTTGGAAATACAGTATAAATAAATAAATATAAACCAATAGCTTAAGAACAAGTGCCAGCCAGGCAGCAGTGGCACATGCCTTTAATCTCAGCACTTGGGAGGCAGACCCAGGCGGATCTCTGTCAGTTCGAGGCCAGCCTAGTATACAAGAGCTAGTTCCAGGACAGGCTCCAAAGCTACAGAGAAACTCTGTCTTGAAAACCAAAAAGAAAAAGAAAAGAAAAGAACAAGTGTCTTCATGTGTCATAAATGTACACAAGATTTGTTTACATTTTACAGTTAAATCACCACACTTCAATTAATAATGCTTGCTAAGATTGTTCTCTTCTTCAGAAGGAAGTAGTATGAATTACAGCTGTTTTTGTCATTTCGTGTTTCTGCTTTAAAGGAAGAACACTTTCTTAGTTAATAAATATGCTTTGTTCCCTTTTCATTGCTGTACTTCATGTCTCAGAGATGGTATGTCCTCCTTTATGTAGCCATGCTTTGCTTATAGAGCAATAAAAATTCACTTCATGTAGATTTCAGTCTCTATCAAGACCCAGTGTACCACTGAAGGTTGCCAAGTAGTGAGACGATGTTCTTCAGCCTGAGTAGTAAGGACTGAATGGTGTGGTCATCCAAGAATAGACAGTCACTTTGACGGGAGTATTTGTGCTGGATGCTGAGGTCATAATTCAAGTTTTTAATACTTTAAAACATTGGAACACAGAACTTGGTGAAAGAGTGAAGTGCCAGAGAAAGAAGACTTGAAATAACAGAAAGTTTTTGAGAGGTCCAGCAGCTAGAAGGATGATGTCACTGTTTATTGAAATGTTCTATTTGTGATTAGAAGGACAAGTAGAAGACCTGCCATGAGGCATGTTAAGTTTTGAGTTTAATAGATATGGAATACACATGGCATAAGCTTGGAATTTAGTTTGAGGAGATTATCATTTCTTACTGTTAACTGATAATATTTCAAGTCACTGTACTAGGTAAAATCAAGAGTAATTTTCTTTTAAAGACGAAAGCCTGGATTTTGGCAGTCTTAAATGGTATGCCTGGGCAGCCATCTTCAACATGCCAACTAAGGAGACAATTTTTAGTGAACAGCAAAGATGGATTCATTTATGGTGGTCACATCTGAATGAGGATCAAATCAATGCATCCGGTGACCATCAAATCCACTTGCTTCAGCTTGAGTTTTAAGATTAAATAAAGTATATGAAACATGGATAACTAAGCAGTCCCTGTCAGCTTCTGTCCCCATGCATCCCTGACCCATCATCACTTGTGTTTCCTGTAAAGTGCTCTAAAGTTCTCAGAACTATGCAATCTCTTTCTCCAATGGTTCACATCTGGGCTTCTACCTTTCCTCACCTCACCTGGATTCTGGAGGAAATTTTCATTTCTTAGGGTCTTCAATAGCCTGAGAGCACAAGTATTTCTCTTTAGAATGGCTTCTCCCTTGAAAGATTAATTACAGAATTACAGCATGACAAGAAAAGAATCTGGCCTTAAGTCCCAGTTCCCTATTCTTTAAGAGGTCAAAGAGTGGGGGAAACTCTGGCCATAACTTAAGGAGCAAACCTTCAGGGCAGGAGTACAACTAGAACAGGAGAGTCTGCCATCTTGAAATCACCCGAAGTTCTTTTTACTTTAACTTATTTTTATTTACATGTATGTCCGTGTGAGCATGCATATAGGACTGCAGGTTCCCTTGGAGGTCAGAGGCATTGAATGTTCCTGGAGCTAGAGTTAGAGGTAGTTAGTTGTGCGTCACTTGGCCAGGCCCCGGAAAAGGAGCTTTAGTCCTCTGTAAGAAAGCTGTGCTCTTTGGTGCTGAGCCAACTCTCCAGTCCCATCCCATGGAAGAAGAAGTGATGCTCAGTGTTGCTGAACCTGTTCTACAATGATGATTGCAACTTTTAAGCAGAAAAGTATTACCAGCGTTCCCCCACAAAGTCCAGCAATCTCTACCCTAGTAAAATATCTGAAGATATTTTGCCCGTCCTTTTTATTCTTTTGTCACCAATGCAGACTTCCTGTGAACCGAAGCTGCTACTTGCACCTTTGACAAAGTGCAAATTGAATTATGCCAGTTTTACTTGGGTGCCTTCGGTGAATGAGACAAGAAGGCGTCTATGTTCCATTTATATTGCTAGGAAGAAATTAATGAGTATTTTCAAGTTCCTTGTTTGGTCACTTAATTGGCTGTGTGACAAAGAGCTCTGTGGTGCATGTCAAACAACTTTCTTAGGCCTCTAATGATTTGTGCTTTCCTTGTGATACTATCCTATGTGCCCTGTCAGACTGGATGTCCTTGTTAAAGTGGCTAGAATAAATTGGCTAGCAGTGTGCATACAACATAGTATATTAACCACAGCAACAGGGAGCACTTTTAGCAGTTCTTTCAATAGATTTCCTTGTTTGCCCATAAGCATCAAAACCAACCCAAACTTTCATTTAATATAATTAAAAGGACATCTGAAAGTAGTTTGAATCACAGCAGGTTCTTGTGCCTTGGTACCCCTTTGTTAAAGCCCTGTGAACTTAATATATTTCACAGCTTGATAAATCTGCGCTTGATGTGTGTTAGTAAGAAAATAAAATACAAATCTGTGCCCTGTGTACTTTTGTTGACCTAAACCTATTGTTAAGAGACTGTTGAGATTAAAGGAAGTTACTTCCATCTACAAAACAAGAATCCTCTTCTCCTAAAGAATAGCTATTAGAATGCCTTCTCATAGTTGTCGTCATTGACTGATGCTCTAAAGCAATTGATGAATGAGAAGACTGTGAAATGTTGTGCAATGTGAGTACAGTACTTCCTACAGGTGGTACTTAAGAGTTTGAACTGGTCAATTCATACATCTAAAAGACCACTGAAGGACAATGACAGGTGTTGATGTAGATCATTTATTGACACAGACAGAAAATCGTTCAAGAAATCTCTGAACATTGTTCTGGTGGGCTCTACGACCTGCAAAGATGATTACCTTATGCAAAGTCATTCCTGCCTCTTCCATTCTGTATAGTTCCTATAAATAGGCACATGTTCCAGCTGCTGTTTGTATAGACATGGGTTGTAAATGTTCCAGAGAGCAATTCTAATAAAGACTCAGGGAAGCAGCATTCTGCTTCTAAGTAGAATGTTTGTATCTAAACAAAACAAAACAAAAAATCTCTCTCCCTTCACCAACTTGTATTCAATTCACTCAATTTCTGAGTTGTTATTTAATTGTCAAACTGTTTATTTAAAGTTCATTCTGCGCCACATTGCTTTCTGAACATACACTTACCTTTGGGAAAAGCATAAATGCATACAAAATAAAGAGACACTATTTGTGTGCAAAACAAGAGAATACATATCCATTTACTTTATGATTTCTTTAATAGCTTTATGGTTGCATAGCTAAAAAGAAGGAAAAAGTTATAAAAACAGCATTACAGATGGAAGATCCTGCTTTTAGAAACTGTCATTAACTATTCTGCTACAGGTCAGAAGAGAAATGGAAGTTTTAAAGTGTGATTTGCAATAAAGTAGCTGCCTGATGGCTTGGAACTGAACAAATGATTCTTTAGAACTTTTAACAGAGTTATAATTTTTATAACTTCCCTTATCTAATTTATAAATTTTGTGTAGACGGTAGCAGACACAGCTGTGGCAACTTAAACAAACCAGAGCCTCCTCTCATAATCGCTTCATACAGGAAGTACAGGCTCTCATGGCCATTCCTTGAGATCAGCCTTCATAGTTTCATGGTTTTCCATGTTTTTTTCCTATTGTCAGTATGGCCTTCCACCCTCCACGTGCAAAGATGGACATAGGTTCCAGTCCAGTCACCCTTCCATGCAATTTTTTTTTTCCAAGACAGGGTTTCTCTGTAGCTTTGGTGCCTATCCTGGAACTAGCTCTTGCAGACCAGGCTGGCCTTGAATTCACAGAGATCTGCCTGCACCTGCCTCCCAAGTGCTGGGAATAAAGGTGTGAGCCACCACCACCCTGCTTCATGCAATTCTTAAACAGGAAGCAGGAAAATAAATGGCTAAAGTCTGTGTCCCTTCCAAAAGTCTTCCCACTCTGCTGCTGCTGGACAGAACTCAAAAGACTGCTCGGTATGGTTAGTGAAATTCTACAATCAAATGACAGCATTTTAGCTGTACGTTGCCCAGTGCTTGCCTAAGACAATGGGGATCGTGGGAAGCTACATATTCAGATACTGGTGTTAGGTACCTTGCCCAGAAAATACAAATGCTCCAAGTTTGACTTATGCACCACAAACACACACATACATACATGCATATGGATACACATAGGAATATGCATACATACATATACATTCAGCGGACAAAAAAGAAAACACTTTTGTTTACTAATGAGCAAATATGTACTAATCTAAAAATTGTCAAACTGATATTTTAAGGAGCAGCATTCTATAACTGGATTTTTAGTTTTCACAAATTTCTATGTTTGCATTATTGTTGCTTTTTGACAATAGACCATACATTTTGCAGTATTTTAGCTTTATAGAATATTTTGCCAGGTAGTGAAGAGTTCCTCCCTCTTCACCCCTGACAACATGATTCTTTTCCTTTCATAAATATTTTATATTAGTATAGTATAAAACAGATGGATTGGCATGGTTTAAAATTCATAATTCTTTAGCATTATTTTTTACTTATGTCCTATTTCTTGGAACCCAAAGTCAGTACTGCATTGAAATTATGACTGTAAAAATTCCTTCTACCAACAATTCTCCATATTCAAAAGCATATATATGCTCCTCTTAAAATAATAAAGTGAAAACAATAAACATTTAATTTGAGAAAAGCCTGATTTTCGTTGCTCATTCATTCAATGAGACAACTGGTAGACCCTTTACATACACTGTTCTTGGCCTACATTCAAAAGGAAAGACAGGAATTCTAATTTGAAAGAGCTGGCATCCTAGTTCAACAAGTGAGCTAGTTTGGAAACTAGTGCCATTAACAAATCAAAGTAGCCCAGTGATGACAGAAATCTTTTCAAGAGAAATAAGATGTAGTCATGCTATTGAAAGATCTGTTGCTTAGGTTGTGTGGAGTAAGGAAGATATTCTAGTGTGGCAACAGTGAAGCTTGGTCTTGACATGATGAATCAAATAAACCAGCTGGAGAAAGCATTTTAAGCCACTGAAAGTAAAGGTAGTCAAGTGAGGGTTATTGGTGTGTTCTGGGAATGCAAAGCCCCATGTAGTCATAGCAACTAGTTGAATCACACAATACTAGGAAGACTGTGGAAAGCATCCAGATTTGAACACCATTTCAAAGTGTTAACCAAGATCACGATTCCGTACTTTTACAATGTGAATTTGGCTGGAAATGTTCTTTTCCACCGAATCTGCATTCTGATATTTTCGACTAACACCTTTAGGCTGACTGTTCCAAACATGGCAGCCCATCATTTTAAACTTGTCTCAACTCATCTAATATTCCATTTCCCCATCATCTGAGTCATTTTTTTCTTGTTTTTTTTTTTTGGTATGTTGTTTAAGGATTTTCTACATGTTCACCCCTCCTCAACTCCTCCTAGATCCACACACACCTTTCCCTACCCACCCAACTTTATCTCTTCCTCTGCCCATCAAGTCCAATCTGTGCTGCCTACAATCTCTCAGATGTGTGGCCTTCTATTTGAGCCTAGTCAACCTACCAGGAGCCATAACCTTCAGGAAAACTGACACTTATTCTCCCAGCAGCTGTTACATTCCATCAGCTTCCCACATCCCCTCCTCCCAAGGCTCAGATATAATTTATGAAAAATAAGCAGAAGGATGGTAAGAACTACAGGTGATGGCTGACTACAAGAAAACCCTGTTTTCTAGACATAGCAAGGCAGTTGCATATATGAACTCACTTCTCACTGTTTGCACAAGATACATGTAAGGTCACACCCAATAAAATCGAAGCATGGAAAGGAGAGGTGCACTTGAAGTCTCACCACTGAGTCACGTTTGAAAATGCATATGTGATCTTGAACCAACTTTATTACTACCTATCTATCCATCGGTCTCATTTGGCATTTACAAAACAGTTTCACTTTTGCATTATAATCCCCTTGTGTTGGACTTCTCTTGTTGATTGCCCATACTTGGAATTGACCCCACCTGCATCCAAAGATTGTCTACTTCCACATCATCCAGCTGTTGCAGTTCAGATCTCCAAGACTTTAATTGTCACAATACCCTTTTCTTGGATTAATTTATTTTTTTTCTCTCTTTTGTCCTTTTCTGAATAGCTTTGTGTTATCTGTCAACACCCACTCAATATGTCAATTACTGTAAGATGGCATTCTTTGTTCCGTTTAGTATAAATACCCTCTTATATGGGTTTATGTAACACTCGGTATTTTTCCTGTGGTGGCAATTATCAAGCTGTTTTTTAAGATCCCTTCCCTCTTCTCACATTGAATCCCTTGGAAAAGAGCAGCGCTACTGTCATTGCTGTATCTTTGGGCATTTAAATTCCATTTAACATCTCTTAGATCTCTAAATAGCTGCTGCTTAGTCAAAGCTACAGGCCTATATTTCCAGTTGCCTTCCCTTGCAGCAGAATCCCTGCCTCCGTGGACACTCACCATTTGTTCCTTTCCTTTCTCTCTTAAAGCTACTTCACCAGGTTTTGTCCTCAGCACTTGACTGAATGGGCCCTCGTCAAGGGCATTATTAATTCTATGATGCTTTCTCAAGGTCATTAATGACACAGTGGTGCTAAACCAGTGACCAATGATCAATCTGCATCTTTCTTTTGGATGTGTTTTGTTGATGTTGTTCTTTGAGATTATAGTGTAATGACATCTTTCTCTTTCATTTTCCTCCCTCCAAACTCTGCCTGTTACAATCCCTGGCTCTCTTTCAAATTCATGGTCTCTTTTTCCTTAAGTATTGTTGTAAATGTGCACATGAGTGTGTGTTTTGTGTGTATGGCTACACAGATGCACACACACATTTAATCTTACCTGACTGATCAGGAGAAGCTGGTCCTCTTGATCTTTCCTCCCTGATGAAGTCCCGTAAGGACACCTCTCTTGATTTTCCTCCCACAAATTAGCACTTATTTTTGCTCATCCTCAATAGTTCCCCCTTTTCTCTCCAAGCTGTTAATGTTGGAAAGTGCTCCCCAGCATAATACTTCATTGCCTTTTCTTTGACTTGTTCCCATGGTGACCTCATTTAGATCTCTATGATCTTGATGCCTGTGATCACAAATGTTATCCCCTAATCAGACCATTTTTTAAAATCTGTAAGTCCTGTTCTTTTTAACCTTTCAACATCCTTCTTTGTTGAGCAGTAGGCAGCCCAAGCCTTCTATGCATAACTGAATCCTCTATCTTTGTTTTTATATTCAGTCTCTACTATCTTGGTGAGTTCTGTCCCTATATCTACTGTTTGCATCTCACTCTAAACAGTCTATAGAAAATCTGAGGGGCAAGACTTGATGTTTCCACTTGGAGACTTTTTATTCTAGTTGTTTATTCTTTTGGTCATGGGGCTTTTTGCTTTGCTTTACGACAGGGTTTTGTGTAAACCAGGCAGGCCTTGAACTCACCACATAGCAAAGGATGATCTATGAACTGCGAAGGTACAGTAGCAGAGAGATCTATTTCAGTACCTAATGTTAAAGCTGATGAAACTGTTTTGCAACCTGTGTTTTACAGCAGCTCTGACAGTTCCAGCAACTTACGTTCAGAGGTGTAATCCACCATATAGCTCAGAGATGCGTAGTGATGAAGTGCAGAAGAGAGGAGTTAAGCAATGGGTGCTAAGCATGTGGAGTCAGGCATGCTGGGGAAAAGGAAGACATAAAGGGGACCCAGGAACCTTGAGTTTATCCAATAGGTGCTGGCACGAGCCTTGGGTTTAAATAGCACAAAAATTGGGAACAAGGGCACGAAGTAAGCAAATTAAGTGATTCTTGTCAAGGTGTGGCTCAGCTTGTACTTGTCTTGGCTTAGCTCCTGCAAGATGGCCTAATATATTATTTTTTAAACCACCATCATCACTGGAATGGACCAATTTATTTCCTACAAAAAGAAATTATCATTTCTTTTGTTCTGGGGGGCACAGCTTTGCATTCATGCCTAATTGCTCTCTTCTGCAGGGGAGGAAGAGCATACTATGAGGCTTTCTTCTCCCTGGTATCCAAAGCAACTATAGGTTTAGGTCAATCATCTTCTTTTTGTGCCTTCAGCTTTGGAGGAAGTTGACTTATGCTAGGTAGGCAGACGCTCCTGGAGGGATTCACATTCTTATGGTGAGTCAAGCAGGAGTCAAAGAAGAGAGATGCAAAGTGTGGGCAAACTGCCAAGCTTTGGTCCTGCTTCTGTTCAAGCTAAAGTCTCAAGAAAGAAGTCAATGCCTTTCAGCAAAAGTGCTATATACCTGCCTGCTACATTCTGCCCTTTGACTTCTTACTATAGACTTTTTAATGAGAAATTGTCGACTGCACTTGCCCAAATTTCTATCTGTTGCTAATGGTTCTGTGACATCAGTTCTTCTGTATGTACTCAATTATTCTGGAAACTGTTAGATATTCCAGTGACTTCAATCAATCTACTTTAATTTGCGGTGCCACAGCTATAGAGCAGAACTCTTCTGCAACGTTCAGGCTTATTTAGATCTTTCTAACTGGTGTCTTTCAAGTTCTTTGTAAATCCAATTAAAACAGGCAAATCTGTATTAACCAAATCCCTCACAATCTCTTAATATATAAACTTACTTAAACACACTATTCTCCAAGAATAAAACCACAACCGTTCTTTTTTATTTCTCTCATTTTAATTGAGTGCCTCCTCAATGCCTACCACAGATTCCATGCTTCAAGCTTCTTTTTTTTTTCCCTTTAACAACTGGTTTTAATTAATCTGCAAATCATTTGGATGTGTTTGAAATCTCTGCCTTTCTTCATCTCCAGAGAAAGAATGCATGGCTTTGTACCCCAATTTTACCCCATGTTGTTTGCTAATTAGCTTTTTAGCAAGTTACTTAACTTCTCTAGGTCTCAATTTTCTCAGAAACATGACAATACTAATAATTTGTACCTTAGTGGTTTCTTGAGAAAATTAAAGTTGGATGCATTTGTGTTAGGGTTTGGATTACACGAATTCTGATGATGCATGCAACATCCTGCCTTTAAATTTTTTTAGTGACTTCTTGTTGCCTGTAGGTAAAATTGCAAATCTCTTCACACTACTTGCAAATGCTCCTAATTTCTAGACTTTTCTCATCATTGCTTCTACTGGAATCTTGGTGCTTTTTGTTCTGTTATGAGGAATTGTTTTCATTTCCTTCAATACGCTGTTCTTATCTCTGTGCTAAAAGGGACATGCCGCATGCCTTGCCTCTTTTGCTAGTGTTGAACCTCAGTTTTGAAAATGTCTGACTTCATGGAGGTTTTTTTCATAGTCCTTATACCTGTTCCTGTTGTTACAGTACACGTCATGTTGGATTTTAATTACTTGTTTAATTGTTTGCCCTCCCTATATTATCTCATGGAGGCAAGGGAGAAGAGCTGTCGTTTTTTTAGTGCATTCTAATTGACTGCCACATTGAAGTTAATATTGTTGAATGAATTTGAGTCTGCAACAAGGTGAAAGTCAAGTCCATAGCTGTATTTAATTTCTGTGATATAATACAGATTGCCTTGACAGCACTCAATCACTTCACCCTAAATTAAACTACATTTTAAAGCAATGCAATTACATAGTTTATTGAAAACAATACTTTTTTTTAATACAAGGGCTCTTATAAACATTCTCTTATACAAAATTCTAGTTTCATGTTCTGTTAAAGGTTCTTATTACTATATTAAGGTCAGTTGTGTTATACAATCTAATTTCAATTAAGACTTGAAAATGCCAACACTTCATTGTAATATAAAAGGGAGTTCAGGGATTAGTCATTTTTATATGCTTAATAATATTAAATGACAGTGGTTATAAAATGAACCTTTGGTTTATTGATCAGATGTGTAAATATCAGTCAGTCAACTTGACTTCTAATAAAAAACTTGCAAGTTATAAACTGTTTTGAAGACTTTTTGAACATTTGACCTTTAAATTTTTGATTTGAATCAATATCTAAATCCAGATTGAATCACAATGTGCCCTATTCAGTAATGATTTCAATATTGTGTTTTATTTTATTCTAAGCTGATAAACTTTGAGACAAAATTAAAAACAAAAAACTAAAGAAAACCTACTTTTATTTTTAAAATTATAAATAAATATAAATTATATTTATATCTATATATGAATGTACATATACAGTGTTATACCTATCAATGATGTCAATATAGTTTTAAAACTGTCATTCAATAATTTAGTCCTTGTAAAAACATTAAATGTATACTAAAACAAACTGAAGTGGCCATGATGTCACTCATAAAGCTGTTCTCACTAAATGAGAGATAACATGTTTTTAGGTTGTGATATTGACCACAATGCCATTATATGCTACACAGTTATATATGTTAAACAAATCAACAGTGTGAGAGAGCACAGAGAAGCCCTGAAGCTCTATTTCTCTCCCTCAATGTATTCTGAGGTTTAGGCAGGAGAAATGTTTAAACATGAATGTAAATATTATGAAGAAGAGAGGATTGCTGTTCAGCATGATTGTGATTAATATGATAAAGGTGCTGCATTCAGGGGAAACCCAAAAACAGATTTTAAAGTAAAGAATTAAGTATTATTTCTGTTAATTTATTTATTTTATGTATATGGGTGTTTTTTGCATGTGTGCCTGTGTATCACGTGTGCCTTTAGAAACCTTTAGAGGCCAGAATAAGGCATTAGATTCCATGGAAATGAAATGCAGATTGCTGTGAGCCCCCATTTGGTTTCGAGGAATTGGATCCAGGTCCTCTGGAAGAGCAGCCAGATCTCTTAAATACTCCACCCATAAGAGTGAAATATTGCTTTGATTGCTAATTAGTTTTTAAAAGCAGGTCATCGATTTCTTAATTTAAATTTGTATATTTTTTGATCCTTGCTCTTGAATTTCAGATGGGCTGAGTACCGTTGCTCTGTCATGTCAACATCTTCCTTATTTTTATCTCTTAGCTACACAAGTCCTTTCTGTATTAAAAATCAAGTATGTACCATTTTAATACCCACTCAAAATGCAATGCACGTGGGATTTTTTTTAACCTTTCCAACAGAAATCTATGGTTTACTGTGGGTGTTTAGCTCACAAATTTTGTTTAGTATGTTTGGGCTGATCTTCTACCATGGAGCATATGCCAAACCCAAACGCATTGTCTCTTCTTTTATTCTCTTTCCTAATCTTGCTCAATAGCCTTCCCTGGTTCATGGCACATCACATTTGTTGCCACCTCACTGAACTACATCAAATCTGGATTTGGCCTTTAAAATTGTGATTTGAATCAATATCTAAAGCCAGATTTGAGCATAATTTTTAATGTTTGCTTTATTTTATTCTTGATTGATAAATTTTATACTAAAACAATGAAAACTAAGGAATAATCAAAGAAAGTAACTGTTGTTATTCATGATTTGCTTTCACCATGGGAATGTATAGTGCAGGTGGGTTTTTTTTCCCCCTGAACTCCAACAGACTCTTTAATTCCCTCTAACTCAGAATGTTCTCCAAAACCCGGGGGATATTGCCCCTTTATTGTTCTGAAGACACTTTGGGAAACATATCCAAAAGCTATATATATAAAGGATACTTTCAGTTTTCTTATTGTTTCTTATTGTCGTTAGTTATTTCATAATAAAATAAGTTATGCTCATCTAATGGCTACTAATGACCCAAAATATATTCTGAGAAAGTGTCTCTCTCCTAAAGGACATAGTCTAGTGAGAAAGGCAGATAAAATAGAAGTGAAGTTGTCAAACACGAAGAAGCTCTCAACTAGGGCCTGCTATAATGTGAATCTTTGCATCTTCTAATTCCATTGTGGTGGGAACAGGAAGCAGAGTATTTGGAAAGCGCTTAGGTCAAGAGTAACGAAACTGCATGAATGATTTCCGAGTTTGTTTCTCTCGCCCATCACAAAAAGGGTGCACAGGTTTTTCCCTCGACCCCGAGTCTGTTTTTGCTTGGATCTTGCCCTGCTCAACCACAGGAACTGTGAACAGTAAATTGGTAATTCATAAACAACCTGGTCTAAGGTGCTCTGTTATAGCAGCCCACACAGAGGGAGAGATCCCATTTTTTGTTGAATGTCTGGAATAAGAAGCCATGAAATATATTCATTTAATATATGTCACCCTTTATTATCTTCTTTGCTCTTAGCCTCAGATAACCATTGCCTTCAGAGATTTTTGCCTGCACAGGTATAAATGGAAAAGCTGGTTAAAAGTATAAATTTTCACTGATGTTATGCACGCAGAAAGCAGTCACTGAACATTTGGTTTTGGCCATTTTAAAGGATGCCTAGAGCAATCCTTGTGAGGTTCTTTTCTCTCTAGCAAGAGGAACAAAATAACCATAGATGTAAATGAATATGTGAGATCCTTTTAAAGAATGATACATGCTACAAAGATAATGGACCAGGTCATTTGTGGAAGAATTCTGTCCAGTTTCTCTGATGGCAGACTAAATTTTGATAAGTGAAACTTGAACTAGAAAGTGACTGAACTCATGATTAAAAAGCTTGTATGAGAAGATTGCAAGGGCGATAAACTTACTCATCCTTTCACCAATCCTTCTCTTCAGCTGCTTGTTTTTTTGCCATTGAAATGTAGGAAGAACGGCAAATAAGTTTCTCCCCTGGTTCTGCTTGCCTTCTAGCCTGGGAGTTACTGCTCACCTGGGTGATAAGTGCCACTGATGTGTTTCTTACCAATGATTCCTTTGGGTATTGCTAAGAAATCTTAGGCTGCTTCACAAGCAGATCCTCTTGGAAGTCTTATAGAAACTGCCATTGCAAAAATATATAGCCATATCCCCCCAAATGTCTTCACAGTGGTTTTAAGAAATAAATAAGGCTTCCAATTCAAATATAGAAGGTAGAATTATAAAAATGTTCTTAACAATGTTCCACAACTATGTGCCATGAGAAAAAAAATGATCAAATGAATATGTCTAAGGTCTAAATTAAATGAAAGGAGTTCAGAGTATGTTGTGTAATGTTAACATGTGCCCCCAAACCAACTGTCCATAATACTAATCAGTCTCTAAAGGACATGTGAATTGTGAATTATTTCATTCAAACTTGATTTTGTAGAAATGGTCCAATATCTAAGGAGTCCAGTGAACAACTATATAATGTGAAGGGGAGTATCTATCAGTGTTTTCTCCCAAGCTAAAATATAATGTGACTTAACTGTATGAGTAGTTTTAATTTTATTAATTTGATAGAAAATGTTATTTATTCTCAGGTTCAGTGAAATTCCATGACAGAATAGGATGAAATTTTCTAGTGCCCAACTCCCATTTAGTTTTTAATACTTGTAAAGTGATAAATTATGCCACGTGCTGGTGATGCACAACTTTAATCCCAGCAGTCTGGAGGCTGAGGTAGGTGTATCTCTGTTGTCTGAGTTTTCTGTACTGCCTGGTTCCCACAGCCATTAAGTCCCAAAGAAACCACACAGAGGTCTACATTAGTTGTTAACTTATTGGCCTATTAGCTGAGGCTTCTTATTAACTCTTATAGCTTATATTAGCCCATTATTCTTGTCTATCCTAGCCACATGGCTCGGTACCTTATCCAGTGAGGTAGTCACACGTTGATTCTTCTGTGGCTTTTGCATTTTGAAGTCCAAGAATGTGTTCTAACTTTAAAGAAAATCAATGTGTATTTATCATTCAATTTGTGTTTAAAGTATGTACAAGTTTAATTCTATGGAAAGTAAGAAGTAGAAATCAACCTGGTTTTAGAAATGATAAAACTCATCCTGTGATTTGATGTTACCATTTATGATGAAATGATAAATATATAAATATTATAGTAAAATCAAATATCTGTATTTTTCTATCAAGAGAAAATTGTGGCTATATAATGGACTTTTGTTTAGGTGGCAACAAGTAGTCCACCAACTTTTAGAAAATTTAAAAAATGTGAAGCAGAAAACTGCCACGGTGGACCACATTGTGCTGGTTCCTTAGCATGAAGGGGTTAGCATCTTATGACTCTTTGCTCTGATTCTACATGTTTGCATGGGCCACTACGCTCTTGTTCTTGAAGGAACTGAGTCATATACCATCTAGGAATTGAGTCATGTAAGAGGTGAAGTTATTACTGCATTGCAGAAGACTTTTTTTTCTACCAGATGTCACTATGATGTGGCTGATAGAGCAAATGAAGGATTGGTCTTGATTGCACTTGCTCAGTGGAGACTCATTTCCTCCTCTTTATAGTATGGTATCAAATGAAGGTAAATATATGATTAAGCTATAATGATCTTTGATTTGAACATAAGGTCTAAGAAGTTACTTCCTTTGTCCAGTGTTAGAAGTGTGGTTCCAAGGTTCCAACTATGATAAAAGCTGCAAGAGATTCCATCAGTCCTTGTGCTAATACTTCCTTGAAATCATTGATTTCCATATTTTTTTAAATTTTTGATAGTCTCTCTCTCTCTCTCACATACACACACACACACACACAACTTGATATATGTTGCTTATCTTCTTCTCTAAGCCCTCTCATCTGCATCAACCTTGCCTCATCCCTAACCTTTTTTTTTTAAATTAATGACTTTTAGGTTTGTTGTGTCAAGCACAGAAGTTTGACCAGGGCCATCCATGTGACCATTGGATTGGAAAAGTCTCTTGTAGCCTTTGGCTACACAAATGAAAGCAGTGACTTATCTCTCCTTGAACCATCCTGGTCCGAAACATTTACCCATTAAGGCTAGGGCCCATGAACCTCTCCTCCATTCATACTTAAGTGTTGACAAGCACATGAACAGGCTTTTTAAAGGCAAACTAAATGATTTTTTTTAGTAACTCATTAAGAATATTTTTTACTTTGTTCTTTTTTGAAAAATTTTAAAAGTTATTTGTATTGCTTAGCATTCAAATTGAATGATTCTCTAAAAACTTTATCATGTTTGGGAAGATAAGATTGTTGAAATGTATTCAAAACTTGTTCTTATGGAAATATTTCATCTTATGGCTCTTTGACTGTAAAACAAAGATCACTGAGCAGTAACTGGTATTAATCAAAAGACCCAGTGTTTAGATAAAGCAGTGCCTTACACAGTCTCTTGAGATCATTTCTCACAGATTTTTTTTGTTATTGCTGATTTTTTTAATGGAGGATCTTGAATTCCTATATATTCTTATAATCTGTGATACATATTATTTTACTTCTTCAAATTTAAATAGTTTTTATTATCTTTTTCTTGTCTAATTGCTCTGGCTATGGTCTGAAATAATTATGTTAGGTAGTACGGCCTATAGTGAGCATCTTTACTTTAGGCTTGATCTTAAAAAAAGTATTCCAAATTTTGAGTGTTGTGTGTAAAGTTAGTGGAGGGTTTTTCATATATGGTCTATATTATATTGAGGTAATTTCCATCTATTCTTGGTTTGTCAGTGGCCTTTAATCATGAAAAGTGCTGAATTGTGGTTATATGCTTTTCCTTTATCTATTGAGATAATCAGGTGACATTATGCTCTATTCTGCTAAGGGTGTGCATCACATCAATTTATTTTATGTGTTGAATTATCTTTTCATCTCAGAAATAAATTACATTTGGTCATAATGTATGGTTCTTTTAGTGTGCTATTGAATTTGGTTTGCTGGCCTTTTGTTAAAGAATTATGCATCCACATTCATCAGAGATATGATTGGTAGTTTCATTGTCTGTGGTGCTTGTGTCAGGCTTTTGTATCAGAATAGTAATGCTCACAAGTAAAATGTATTTGGAAGCATTCCCTCCTCTTGAACTTTTTGGAACAGCTTGAGAAGAATTGCTATTAATTCTTTAAACGTCTGGTTGAGTTCACTAGTGAAGCCATCTGTTCCTGGGGCTTTCATTGTTTGGAGGTTTGATTACTGACTCCTTCTCTTGACTCCTCTATGCATATTCTCTTTGCTTCATCACTCAGTTTTGAAACATACTTAGATCATTGGAGTGTATTGATAGAGATTACCATTCTGTTCGTTTTTCTATTTTTGCCAATTAGCAATATTTTAAATTAAATAACTAAAAACAACAAAGGGGAGAACAGAAATTCTGTAGTATACTCAAAAACCATTTCTTGAAGTAAGATTAAAATAATCAATATCAGATTATTTCATCATTATTAAGATCATTAACAGGTAAAGTGTCCACACCACTGTCAAGGCAAGGAATAATTTCAGTTGCTTGCGGGATTTTTTCAGAGCATTACTGATGAGTTCTGGGGATCATCTAATCTTATAAAGAATGTCCCTTGCACTCCATTGGTTCATATTCTCTGTTTGCTTCAGAAGATACCTAGATCTTTTCATTTGTTTTGTCTACTGGTACCTCTTTTTACGTATAGCTCTTTGGCATTTACTACCACAGATGACTTCCTGGAAAGCATCTAATATATGGATATGCTTTTGTGTGACTATCAGGTCTTACTTCAAACCTAGAAAGAATGACAAAGCTAAGCACACATAGTAAATGTATCCAGTCTTTAAATTGACAAAAAAAAGTCATTTTAGTGGTTTGCAAAGTGTGTGCACATGTTTAATAATGCAAACTACAGAAGTTGTAAGACTCTCTTATTTAAGATTTGGCCAGAAGTTGGGGTAGCTTGGATAATATCAAGCAAAACAACTTTATCAAGGGACAAATTAGTGTTTGAAGCTGGTGTTAATTGGCAGCCAAGGTGTTTCATTAGGAAGCTGAATTTTTAACAGTTGTTATTTGGTTACAACGAAAACACCAGCCAGAAGAAAACGCAGCGGTGTAAAGGATCTGTCTCCCATCTCACCCAATTCCTTTGCCAATGCGTCAACAATGTGCATCCTGTTTTAAAGCATTCTTGTGGTGCCTGGAGACTGTGTCTGTGTTGACTTGTTCACGGTGTCATCTGCATTGGAGGCAGACATAATTATGAATGGGTTCAGTCACGATCACTTTCAAACTGTAGGTGTTGTATTTTCTATTTTGCTGCTTTCTCTGCTTGAATGAAACCCAAGACTTTCCTGGGAGAGCTGTTTTCTCTTTGTAACCTACAACATAAAGGAAACCACGGGGAATATATAAATGGTAGCTACAGAGATTATTCTTCTGTATGCAGCAATGTGAAACGCGATGCCTTGTCTCTATGAGTAGATGTGTATATACTGTGACTCTGTAAAGAAAACAGAAACACCTCAGGGCCATAGGTAGTGATGTCCAACTGTTTGCCCTCTTCGTGAATGGTAAACAGTGTTAAGGTTTCACACCATGCAACATACTCAGAGTACCTGGACAGTATGAAGGCTTTGATACTTTCCCTTTTCCGACATTTTCATAGCTGTCTGGTGATAGAGGAGGAGGTGAAAAGAAGAAAAGGGAAGAAAAAAAGGTGTTTGCTCCCAGAGTCCTCATACTGTAGGCCAGAAATCCCTGTCACCTCATCTTTTCAGTCTCTTCTGGGGTCAGCATCAGCTTCTATGGAGATAGGCAAAAGAAAACCATTTCTGTATAGGATGCAAACTTGTTGGTTTAAATTATGTGCCACTAGTTCCTCAGCCAAATCGTTTAATTATGATAATAGTCTTACTGGAGCCTCTGCTGTCAGTTCTAAGAAGCAAGCATGGCTCTATTTGTTGCCCTTAAAAGGAAGACAACTACGGGCTTGCAAAGTCTCAGTGAGGGATTTATAGAAAAATAATGATTGCTTCTGCTGTAGCATGTCACAGGGGAGGCTGGGACAATAGAGATCTCGTGCACACTGCTGTTCCTTGCTTGCTGGGCAGCATGTACACCTGGATTTCTGACAGCTATACAGGTCCACTGGAGACTTCTGCCTTTCTGTTTGTTCCCTCACAGGCGATGGTCGAGACAGTTAACAACCTCCTTCAGCCGCAAGCTTTGAATGCCTGGAGAGACCTGACAACAAGCGACCAACTCCGTGCAGCCACCATGTTGCTTGACACTGTGGAGGAGAGTGCTTTCGTGTTAGCCGATAACCTTTTGAAGACCGACATTGTCAGGGAAAATACAGACAATATTCGTAAGTGACCTTTGCCAAGACAGAAGGTCTAGAGTCGGTTGCATAGCAGAAAAAGGATTAAATAAAAAAAATTCTGGTGCCCCAATCATGAGCAGTGCTGGGGTTTGCTGGATATATGTTGTTCTATTTCTCCAATAGCTTTCAATTTAACAAGAACAGAATCCATGCATGTTAACCTCTGTAGGGCATCCCAATATGAGAGCAAATCCGTGAGGTTTATTAGTTGAACTTTTATGTAGGCATGTATATATGTAGATTTTATACTGTTTACTATTCTGACCTCCTAATGTGAGGATTACCTGTCTTGAGTTATGTCCTATAAGAAACAAGTCATTTGAGTGATGATGTTAGTGTTTGGAAATTGTATCATCCCTTCCAATAAATATAAATCTGTTTTTATTGTGTTTTAGGATGTAACTAACAATTTTATTTTGAGAGATTTGATTAAGCTGTTTCAAATTTTATTAGGTTTGTAGATAGATCAATACAGATGTGACAGTACATCTCTGGAGTACAGAGGATTTGTACTTAATTCATGGAATAGGGATAATATCTTGAAAATTAACTTAAAAGCAAAGACAACATGTAAACACTTGGATTGGAATTTTAAGTATTAGGTTTGAGTATTGTACATTTGTATTATTTACGTAATTTTTGCACACCCTCGATGATTTTATTTTTTAAATAAAACGACAATACTAACCATATCCTTGCATACAAATTAAGCAATTTTAACATGACAAATAGACCAAGGTCCCTGAAATTGCGAATATAGAAACAGTTTAGTGGTTAAGGAGATTCTTGTAGCTTTGCCAGATCCCTCATAGGACACTGACACCTCTCTGTTGTGAACAGAACTAGAAGTTGCACGGCTGAGCACAGAAGGGAACCTAGAGGACCTGAAATTTCCCGAAAACATGGGCCATGGAAGTACCATCCAGCTCTCAGCAAACACTTTAAAGCAAAATGGCCGGAACGGTAGGCTAAAGTCTGTTTTTGTGCTCACTGCTGTTGCCCGTCTATCAATTTGTTTGCTTTTAAACCTGTCATGTAAGAGTTCTGTACTCCATCTCTCTCCCATTTCCTCTTCCTATCTACAGGACCATCAATATAACAATGATATATATTGAATAAAATTCTCTATTGCATTCTGTCTCTTCTCCATTGTCAGAAACTTGAACATGAAGAAAATTCTGAACCCCAAAACTTAAATTTTCTACCACGTTCTGCTCCCCTTCCCCCAGGAATAACAGTCATTGAGTTTGCAGATTTAACTGATGAAAATTTTGGTGCAGATTTTCCTTGTAATTTTTTAAAACTACAAGCTTTTGTGTTTTCTTCAGGTTTTTATAAATGTATCTGTAGTTTTCTTTTATAAAACATACAGAAAAGATAACTAACTATAAGGAGGTCCTCGAGAGGATGGGTCTAGGGTATGCATGTCAGCTTAAGTAACTGTTAAATCGAATTCACTCAAGAAAATAATAAAGTGCAATATATAAGTAACCTCATGGAAAAAGCATATTCCTAACTTCACAAATCTTAAAATAAAAATGATTCCTCACAAAGGCAGGAAAACTCTTCAGTCTATTAAGTGATGTGGAGATGACATGAGCTTAGTGTAATACATTCAGAACTGCTGTTTCATATAGAGAGAATAGCTCCATGAAAGGATCTCCTTGATATTAGCAACGGTTTATATTTTCTGTCACTAGAATATAATGTTGTCAAGGCATTTAAAATCATTTATGAGCAAACTTATAAATCATTAGAGTCTCACCAACTAACTAAGGAAATGTTTGAGGCAGCAGTAAGATTGTGACCAGTGAAAAGAGACACTTGTATCCACCTCCTAGCTGGTTCAGTAAATTCTGCTCCCCGCAACAGCATTTCTCTCTGAGAAAGAGTCCTTTCCAGACGGAAATCTCACCAGTTCATTTCCAGGAATGAAGCTCCACTACCAAGGGAGACCTATAGCTGCCTGTCTCGTGCATCCTGCCTTAGTTCTCCCATTTCACTTTTTTTTCTCCAGCATGACCATGATCCATGCTAAGTAGTTTTACTTATGTTCATCATGCAAAGCTCATGGCTCTGCCGCAGGGTTTCCTGTACACAGCAGCCTCTCCATCGTTTGACTCTTTCTCCCCTTTTATTGAAAATAGCTTTTTCTCTCCCCTATTTTTTATTGCTCCCAATTCCCCCATATCCAGATCTATGCCCCTTTCCATTACTCATTAAAAAAACAAACAGGCTTTTAAGGGATAATAATAAAATAAAAAATAAGACAAAACACAAAAAGAGGACAAAACAAACAGACGCGTAGGAGCTTAAGTAAGGGCACAAGGGACCCACTCATTTGGACACTCAGGAATCCACTAAAAACCCCAAACTGGAAGCCATCATATATATGCAAAGGACGTGTGAGGTAAAAGAAAGAAAAATTTATAAATAAAAGTTAAAAAAGTAAAAATTAATAACAAAATAGCCTCTGATGTGAAATTTTGAGATAGGAAACTTCCAGTGATTGCTGTCACGTTCATTTTCTATTGGCCGTCTACTACTGGGTATGCAGTCTGTACTTAAGAGTAGTTTATTTCCCCAGTGAGAATGCCTTGGGAAAAAAAAAAAACCTAAAATTTCATTTGCAAATGGTTATCAGTTGGAGGTAGTTTCTGCATAGGGGTGAAGTCATCTGTCCACTTCTCTAGCGCAGACCAATGCTGACTCAGTTTCTGTGAGTTCATATGAGCTTTGCTCATGCTGATTTAAAGGACCTTGTTTTAATGGTGTTCTCTATCCTCCCTGGCTCTTACACTCTTTCCACCTCCTCTTCTGTGTGGTTCCCTGAGCCCTGAGGGGAGAGATTTGATGGAGACATCCCATTTAGGGTTGCCGAGTCTCCAAGATCTCACTACATGCATACTGTCTACCTATGGGTCTCAGTATTTGTTCCCATCTGCTGAGTGAAGAAACTTCTCTGAGGACGATTGAGCCATCATTTAACTCTTAAAAAGTAAATCTACCTTTTTATGGAAATTCTTCTCTAAGGTGGATTGCTATTTCTCAACCCTCTCCCCACAGCCATACTTAAGTCAATATTGCTTCAAATCAATTTTTTCTTTGTTTTGTTTTGTTTTACTACCTGTTTGCTTACTGCCCCACTCTTTCCAGGCAGTAAGTTCCTCAAGAGCAGGGGCCATGTCTGATGTCATCACCATAGTGTTGTAAACAAGACATGGTAAAGCAAATGAATTTACAAAGATGATATTGAACAACTGGATAGACTTTCTAACAGGATGCTAAAGAGGACATAAATATGTCTACATTAGCTATCTTGAGTGGCTTGCTTATTTTATGGATTGCATTGATGTGCAACGCTGTCATCTTAAGTCCCATCAAGTCACTTTGGAGTGAATATTCTGAAACTTTTATGTGAAATTACCTGAACTGATGAAACAAGTTGGAATGACGTCATGACACTCAGCATTATGTGGAATTGTTATTACGTATTACCTGACTATGAGACAATTATAATAAAAGTCACTAATATCAAGAAGAAAAAATTCTTAGATAAAAATTAAGTGTAGCCATCAAGCATCATAAATTTTATCCTAAATCTAGAAGAAAAATTTGTTTTTTCTATTGTAACAGATAAGCAACAAGTATTTAGTAAGGAAATATTCTTTAGATTTGGTATCTTAAGAGATAAAGGTGAGATAAGAATCCTCTCAGATGTAATAGCAAGCAAGATAAGTAATGGGATTTTCAGTGACTGCTCTGCCATGTTGATAGTGTGTCCTAATTTATTAAAATTAGTTATAGATAAGATTTTTTTAAAGAATCCTCTTCTTCATGGCATCTTCATTGCAATCTCTTTGTTAATTACAGAACTGACAATGAATGCCATCAAATAGCATCCTGCTACATAACACCAAAACATCTGGAGTATCTCTAGGTGCAGCAACACTGCAGCTGCAGCTGCTGGCATCTCTGCGTTCTGCAGCATGGGTCACTGGCCCCTGTCTATGAGGTCATTGCATCTGATTGGATGTGTCTGATTGGAGTGCCCAAAGAATCTGTTTGCATGGCTAGATGCAAGAATACAGCCTTTGTCTACTTTGTGTATTTAAATTCCTAAGAGCAAGGAATTTCATAAATTTATAAGTACACTTGAGGTACAAGACAGTTATGATCATACCTCTCTTTACCTGCCCCCCACACACATATGAACACTTCTCATTTGATCTAGTGTTCTCTCTTTCTCTATTTGACCTTGAAATTCATAGACACTTTGGCTTCCAGTCTTTTTAGTTGTAGTAGTCAGAGTAGCATTGGTTTCTTGGCAAATTATGACCTTATAGTAGAAATAAGACATAGGGTTTGACATTTGGCTTGGGAAAGATGATAAAAATTAAAACATGACAAAAGGAAAATGAAGTAGTTAGCTTTAAAAACTGCTATAAGAGATTATTACAAAGGGGAATAAGGTGGAAGGGCTTTATGACTTTGTAGAAAGAGTGACCTGAAAAGAAAATGATTATTAAGTTCTTGAGCAAATAAAGGAATAGCATCCTTATTTTAAAAAATCTTATTGCAAGCTGGACAGTGGTGATGCACACCTATAATCCCAGCACTGAGGAGACAGAGGCAGGGCGGATCTCTGTGAGTTTGAGACCAGCCTGGTCTACAGAGTGAGTTTCAGGACAGTCAAAGCTACACAGAGAAACCCTGTCTGGAAAAAGAAAATAAAGTAAAAGAATCCCATTGAAATATAATTAAAACACAATGAATTACATACAGAGTGAATGTTTAAGAAATCTGACAGTTGTATTTACCTCTATAAATAAAACATAAAATGCAAAGAAAACCAACCAGAAACTAAATGTTTCCTATATATTTCCAAGGTCTTTCTTACTGTTCCTTGATTTTCTTTTCTTCTCCTAATGAAACATTTTCATTATCACTCTGTTCTTAGACATCGTACATCCAGAATCACTTAATATGAGCTATTTTCTATTTAGATTAAGTAATGCAAAAATTGCTTGGATATTCAGTTATGATTTGCCATTAACTAATATTTTGTGTTGTATTGACACATAGTATATTCTATTAATGTAATATATTTATTCTACTATTTGATTTCTTTCAAGAGAGAGGCTATGATCAATAAGGATTCTGTAAAAAGCCTCATACAAATTGTTTTCTTTGTGGTAAATGTTCTCACTTATCCAGGAAGGGCCAATATGTATGCAGTTTTATAAAAAGTGTCAAAATCTTTCCAAGTCACTGAAATATTTCATATTCCCATCAACAGCATTTAAGAGTCCAAGTCCAAGACTGTATAAACATTAGGATCCATGGCATGAAAAATAGTATTACAAATGTAGTTTGAATTTTTTTCTTTCCTTAATTGCTAATTATTTCATATATAATCTTTTCATATATAAAATGGTTTTTGTTATATTCTTTTCTAAAGTTCCCATTAATGTCTTTGGGTTGTTTACAGTATCTTCTGTCATCATACTGTTGACCAGCATGGATGTTCTGTTTATTCATCCTATTGTTCCCTAGTCCATAGTGGGCATATTTGTTTTCTAAATGATATACTTTAATAGGTTTATAATTTTAATATTGATGAAGTACAGTTTTCCTTTTATGGATAGGTTTTGAGGCTATGTGCATTATTTTATCTTCTTCAAGGTAGAAGCAGATTATCTTACATTTTGTTCTAGAACCTTTATGATTCTGGATTCTGGTTCTGGGTCTATGAAACATCTTAAATTCAGCTTCAAGTGTACGGTGAGACAGTGCTTGAGATTCAGTGTTTAAAGAAGTGATATATAATGATCTCAACAGAATTCAATTTCCCTCTCCTCATCAGTGACTTGGTACTTTGGTATCAAGCAACTTTGATTTTATATCCACAAATGTGTTTTATACAGTTTTGACTACTACCTAATCAGAATTGCAAACTCCAGTAAGGAGTAGAAATTAATCAGTTTCTTCAAATTTCTAATTCACATTTGCATTTATTTTAGGGGAGATTAGAGTAGCCTTTGTCCTGTATAACAACCTGGGCCCTTATTTGTCTACGGAGAATGCCAGTATGAAGTTGGGCACAGAAGCCATGTCCACAAATCATTCTGTTATCGTCAATTCCCCTGTTATTACAGCAGCAATAAATAAGGAGTTCAGTAATAAAGTTTATTTGGCCGATCCTGTGGTATTTACTGTTAAACATATCAAGGTAAGAAAATGACATGTCGTGTTTCATTTTCTATATTGTTTATATTTGTTATAGAATGAATATTAAATCTATTAATTTTCTTGTAGTATTTTTATGTTGTCTGACATTGTATATCATTCAAGAATATAGTCATAATTGTTTTCATAAATAATCAGAAAGATATATAAAACCAATCTCTATATGAAATGGTGATATGTTAATTTTTCCATAGTAACATTATTACATCTAGATGTAATATAAATACAATATTATATATTCTAAATATGAACTACACAGTTCTTAAAAGAGCTTGCAATGCACTTAATTTAACTGTGCTGCAGCACTTCAATACTATTATAAGCAATCATTTCTGTGTGTGAAGATATATTTTTGTATATATACAAATCTAGAAGTTATAAATGTTATAAACATTTGTAAACACCATTTTATAAGTTTTTTTCTTCCCCAACAATTGGCTTCTTTACTTTGAAATTTAAAAACAAGTACAATCCTAAAACATTGCTAGTAACATCATTTTGGTACTGAAAAATAATTTGGCATTGAAATATAATAAATAATAATCTCACTTCTCATCAGACGCATAAAATGACAGCTCTTCAATTTCATTCCAAATTGATGAGGGCCACTTAATATGAAAATACCAAACACACCTCTGTAAGGATTACAACGTAGCGTGAGGCTGTGCTGTGGGTAAAGAATGTGCCTACTTCATTTGCTCGATCGTAAAATAGTTATTGCCTTTCTTGATCTTTTTCCACCGTAGCAGTCCGAGGAAAATTTCAACCCTAACTGTTCATTTTGGAGCTATTCCAAGCGCACAATGACAGGTTATTGGTCAACACAAGGCTGTCGACTCCTGGCTACAAACAAGACACACACTACATGCTCCTGTAACCACCTCACTAATTTTGCAGTATTGATGGCACATGTGGAAGTTAAGGTAAGCTATGCCATAAAGCAGGACTATTCTAGCATGTAATCAGACTGCTAACTCTAAATATTCCTGATTTTTCCCCCTAGTAATTTTAGCCAGGAACTGTGGCATTCTTGCCATATCCTTTTGAGTGATTCAAATCACTGCTTCTTTCTTTTTCCATTGTCAATATAAAATGAAATCGAAGTTTGCTCAATAAATTTCTCTGTAGCCTCCCTGCTTTCAATTGGGCAAATGAATGCTATACTGTCATCTTATGAACAGGGTAAATTAGAACTGGGATAATGGAAGCTGGGATTGGCTACATAAAAGATTAAAGAACTATACAGAGATTAAATACTATCAAACTGATTCCTGGAAAAAAAAAACAACAAATAAGTGTGATCCATAGATCCAAGTGGTGTGGAGGGATTAGCATATTGTAATACAGTGCAATGCACATTCCATTCTAAGGAAGAGTTCAGGTGGTTGATAGTTTTCTCAGTCAAAAACTGGCTAAATTGCCTGCTTTTGTTTCTTTCTGGGATGACAGGATTTTATACACATTGAGGGTTGCGAAAGAGAACATGGGTTTTCAATGAAAGAGAATGTTGAGCAGGCTTTAGGGTATCTTCAAACACAGAAGAACTGTCAAGATTTGAACTATAATATTGTCTTTATCCAGAAGTACTAGGTCAGCATATTTAGAGGTTGGATATGTCTGTTTTATTTTAAAGCAAGATAATTTGAGAATGAGTAGGAATGCTGATGTCTTGCTCCTCTAAAAAACATTTGGCCAGGACCAGTGTCTGAGTTGATTCCACTTGTGGATCATTATCAATAGTTGTAAGGAAAGAAGACCTAGTTTATATGGTTTATATGACTTGAAATATATCTAAAAAGGCAGTATTCTGAAATAATATCCAGTGAAAAGAATATACAATTATATTCATGAACCAAATGAATATTTAAAGTGTTAGTTTACAACCTATAATTTTCTTCAAATATTTTATATATTAACTGTAATAACGTTAGTTAATATTAAAGTTCTTAATCTCATATAAATCACATTATATAGTATATAATATTTACTTTAATATTTTGAAGGGGTTTTTTGTTTTACTGAATTTTTTTTGCATGTATGTATATCTGTGCACCGCATGTGTTCAGTAACCACAGAGGCCAGAGGAAGCCTCAAGGTTATAGATGTTTCTTTGCTGGGATGTAGGTGCTGAGAATTGAACCTTGGTTGTCTGGAAAAGCTGTAGGCATTCTTAACCACTGAGCCATTTCTTCAGCCTATATTATATAATCTTATGTAGTTAACATAATATTTTTATTAGAGTCAGATATGAATTATGTCAACATTTAATCCTTTGTTTTCGTAGGATATCACATTATAGTACTCCATCTATTTTTTAATAGATGTTGAAATTTTAAAAGCATGAATACTTAAAACCAAAATTGGCTTTAACAATAACTGAATGTTCCTTCATAAATTTTCATAAAGTTTTTTATTATATAAATAATATTACTTACTATGCAACTTTAAGAATTGATAGATGATAACATTTTTAGACAAATTACATTATAAGTTGAATACAATTTGAAAGAATACATTTATTAACCAGTTTTACTGTTCAATCAAGGACAGCTTTGTTGATATTTAATGTATTAAAGAAAAAGATAAATTCTATACTCAAGAATATGGATTTTCATAGAGAAAGCATACACAAATAGTTACATCATAGTAAGAAAGAGATTTGAATGAAGCTTTTGCAGTGTTCTTTGGAAAAATTGAATATATAAAGGCAAAAAAAAATGCTAGGTTGGAGGTGGTATTATTAGATTTCTATTAAGAAATTAAGAATTTATTGTAAAAGTTGTAAAGAATATACCAATTAGATAAAGCATATGAACAAAATGACAAAGAAGTTAAATATGATGTTTGAAAATGCTATGAAAAATTTAAGATTACTGCGCCATGTATAGAGCCTGGCCGAGCAGCAACTGAAGATGAAGACTTCAGTAGGCCTGTGGCTAAATTCAATAAGCTTAACATCTGTAGGCTAGGACTGGAATCTGAGAACACCCTTCATGTGGCATGACCTACGTGTCTCAATATTTATAAGCAATACGCCACGTTGGGAAACACGGATCACATACTGATTTACAAAACTTAGGTGTAATGACAAGGGGACACAAAATCTAAACTTAAAATTCTTACAATTACCAGAGTTCTGCTGGAACGTGACAGGTGCCAGGGCGGGGGTGCATCATCCAGTGGTACCCAGTGAGTGATCTACTTTACCTTCTAAAAGTCTGAGACCACAACTAGGGATCAGATGATACATGAAAAATTTATCTACAAGCAATTTCATCACTATTACCTTTCTAAAAGTTGATGGCAATGGAAGGTTTTGCATTTTGTGCAGATGATTCCCGATCCTATAAGAGTGACAGATGTGGAACCTGCGATGCCCACACAGTGGCGCGTAGTTCAATAGTAAAGAAAGACTATCACCATAGCAGGCTTGAGGGAAATTTGTATTCCAGCTAGACTTAGCACATAAAAACATACCTAAAGCTTGTTATCTCAGTTATGTATTCTAATAGATGAATTAGCAACAAGAATTTAGATACTTGTGAATTTTCAACTCTATGGCATTAATAAAAGTGGAACAGCGATTAATGTTCAACACATTTTAGAAACTGAAAACTCTAATACAGGGTTTGCCTGCCTTGTTCCTGTGATGGAAGTCATTTCCTGCCCATAGTTTGGCTTGTGTGTGTGAGCGTGTGTGCGTGTGCGTGTGCGTGTGCGTGTGTGTGTGTGTGTGAGTGTGTGTGTGTTGGGGGGTTTACAATTTAGAAAAAAATGGTACATGTATTCTTGAAGAAGACTGTATCTATATCCACTGGCAACATGAAATTATTTTTGCTGTTTCAACACAGTTAAAATTCTGGTCTTCAAAGGACTATAAGGCCAATTTTGTCTAAGCATTTCAAACTGATTGAAGTCAGCAAGATTGACCACATTGACAAATGATAGATTTAATTCTGGAACGTGTTAGTTAGGTTCTTGGATTCTACATTTCTTCCAGCCAAGACATTGAACTCTGAAAAAATGGATCAAATTTAGACAACCACAAAATATCATTTTTTTGGCTCAGTTCATTTCCTAACAGCCCTTCTTCAATCCATTTTAAAAGGATCATGACTGTGACCACTATTGTGTGTCAACAAGAGACAAAATAAATGGAAATCGATACTTTCCTTTAACAATCACTCACACAAAATGCTTCACGTGTATCTTGCATTGCAGTCTCTAATGATTACTACAGTCAGCTTCATTTTGATCCCGGAACATGAGTTTGGCACTTTTAGGATTAAAGAAAAACTGAAAGTACTAGACCTAGTCTTCACTAGAATTCGAAAATGACACATTTCCATTAAACTTCTGTTTGAAGTGGAGCAATAATTTATTAACACACACTGAGAGATACAGCAACCAGTTAGAATAGATACATGTATGTACACTAGTTACCTTCCTTTTAACTCTACGATAAACCTACGTAAAAGAAGGAACATTATATTAGATAATTTTTGACAACTTTGGAAAGAAAGGAAGAATTCCTAGAACAATCTTGCTACCTGTTGACATCAAATCTTAGCATCTATTTTCATTCTAGGATATTTAAGCACTGAACTGCCCTTCCTTATCTGTGTCTGTCTGTCTGCCTCCCTTTGTACTTATCTGTCTTTCTGAGTTCTGTCTATTGGTTTTATCTGATGAGTTCTCCCTTGTTATGCCCCAATCCACAAAGTCCTTCCAAAAACAACAAGGAGACAGAGTCCCGTATGTGAAAACAAAGAGCCTTTATTTTATGCAAGTTTCCAAAATCGGTCTTTCTGCATGTCCAACGTATTGGAATAAACGGAGAGCCCTGAGCTCAGTTAGAGTTGGGTTTTTACAGCAGTAAAAGTTGGGATGAGTGGTTTCTAAGGTTCAGGACCCATGATTGGCTGACATTTGTCTAGCGGTGTCCTGGTGAATGTATGCTGGCAGGTAATCCGACCTACAATGGTTGAAACGTTATACATTTCCTTTGGATGGTCTGTTCTTGGATGGTGCTCAGGTAATCATAGTTTGTTGCCCTTCCTGCCACCAGGTATTGCTTCAGGGTAAACTACTGAGACTCAGGCCTCTATTAAACTTTTGATGGCTGAGTCCCACACTGGCAGGTGATAATGGTTGAGTAAAGATGCCCCTGGCTTTAAAAGGTATAGAACTACTTAAATTAATAAATCCATTAATTGTCAACTCTAAACCTATTTTTCTAGTATATCAACAGGTACTATAGGTAGTTATCTTGTCCCCCATGCCAGGGGTTTTTCCTTGTCTCAGCCTTTCTACCTATTTTGGGCAGGGGACATGGAACAATGGTTCCTTTCCACAACTACTTCAAGCTGACACTGGGGCATTGTTATTCATGCCCAAGCAAGCTGAAAGTCTAGTCAAAGACAGAGAGGAAATTTAGGCAATAGGGCCCTCATCAGACGTCGTTGAAGGGACAGAAAATGTTCATATCAGCTGGACTGGTCCACATCAGCTTTCAGGAAGTTCAGGGCTCGCTACCATTCAGAGCAGGTTGTAGTCAGCAATGGATGCTTAGATATGGTCTGCCAACCAAGTGGAAGCCTATTGAGATAAGTTTAAACTTGAAACAGAAATTAAAATTTAAAAAGAGCAGATAACAGATATCTGTAAACAGAAGGAATAGATTCATAGCTTTGGGTCCTAGCAAAAACTACAGATTTTGGTTAGAAGCATGTATATTTTTCTGCTGTCCAGAGAACCATGTATGGCAGCTTTAGAATGTGCTAACAAGTTGGCTATAGCTTTGTGGAAAAATCTGGGTACCTTTTGCTGTTAAATTGATGTTGTAGCTGCCCTTAATACTATCAGAGATTTCAGTAGGATAAATAAAGTGCATCTGAGTACAGACCAAATAGTTTTCGAATCTATTAAAAATGACAGGGACCAAAGTCCATATACAGTTAGCCATACCCAGGTCTCCATAGCATTAAAGGCAGAAATATCCAGAACAGCAGTCTTACTGTCTAAGCTAGGCCCATAAGGTGAATTTTTTCTTTTTCTGAGGAAGAGGGACATGGAAAAGACTGACCTTATTTTGTCTAGACAGAAGTGATGCAATCAATTCTCCAAGGTCCTGCTGTTTGTCCATAGTCTGGCAGCAGGTGTTGCACTGGGGCATCATGCCTAGTGGTCAGCGTCATCATAATCCAGGCAGAGACATCATGGTGTCTCATAATCTTCTTTGGAGACCTTAGGTTCCTGCTAGGATCTTGGAGTCTATGTTTAATGTAATAAGCTTTTTAATCATTATTTTAAATGCCATATTTTGCAGAAGTCTGAATTATGAGGGCCGCCTAGGTATGCCTGATTAGATAAGCTTTGTTTCTCATTATTTGTTTTAAGTTTGACTTTGAAAACATATACAGGGAACAAAATAAGGCTTATTCCTGTAACTAATTATATCAGTACTTTAAAGATGACTGACTATCTTGCATTTCCTAACAGTGTATAATAAGTTAGCAACTTTCACAAGACTAGAACTCCACACTCTGTAATGATTTTGAGTTAAAGCTAATAAAGAAACTGAAGTAGTCATTCTGAGGGTAAACACAGAACAAGTTTGTATCTAGCTGTTAATGCTGTCTCCTGCAATGGCAAGGAACAGGTCCCAGGGTGAAATGGGAACAGGAGGGAGGCTAAGAGATACCATTGCCCTAGGGCAAACTGAGACTCAGGTTTACCTTCATGCTGATCTATAGAACCCATCTTGGCAGGTGTGTACTAAGTTGTTCTGGGAAAGCTGCCCTGGGCCCTTCCTTTTTTTTCCCCATCACAAGTACTGATGGCAGGACTCAATCATGGGTCCTGTCTGTCCAGAGGCTCGAGGGGGTGATACTGGAACCTCAGTACCATCAGTGAACAGTATTGATCAATTCTTGAACAAAAGCCATCAAGTCTGTTGATAAGAAGAAGCAAGATAATTAGGGTCCTGTTAGAGCTGAAAGCAAGGTTGTTAACCAAGGAGACCAGCTGAACGGTTTTCATCCAGTTTCCCTGTGAGTGTTCTGTTCTCTATCATTAACAAGGCCATTGAATCTCTAATTACTCCAGAGTGATTGGCATAGAAACGACATTTTTTCCCAGAAGAGGAGATCCAAACCTCTTAGTATCAATACAAAAATTTATGATTCATTTTATCCAAATATCTTAAACCCAACAAAATTAGCAAAGATAAGGAGACTAAACATACACTTTTAAGCCTGAATAGACCTTGAACAAGGAAATATATTTTTAAACCATTAGCTAATATTTTTCATGTTTTTACCTTTTAATATAGTTTTACATGTTATAGCGATCTTCCCATTACAGAATTTTTTTCCCATTGTTATTTTGCAACTGCAGTTTTGCCTTTGTATGAATCTCAATTTAAACATCTGACATGCAGATGGTCCCAGACTACCCCTGTACAACCTCCAAAAGATTGAGATTCATAGACTTGGATGCTGTTCCAAATCCTCTATCAAACTGCTTAGGTCATTGTCTTCTGCATCACAAGAAATGAACATTTCCATTTCTGGTTAGCGTTTGGTGCTTATGGCTCTGATCCTAATTTTTAGCCTTTTATTTTAAGTTTAAATATTAACAAAAACATTTTATAGCACAGATGTCTCACAGCCTTATGAATTTATTTAATTTTTTCTAAAAAATTAAAATCTCTTAAATGTCTTCCTGCAATATCAAGAATATAAAAAATAAAGTACTTCTTTGCTTCCACCCTTGACAGCATATCCATAGCCTGTCTTTTAGATCTCAGCCTGCTCCATTTCACTCTAGCTGGTATTTCTGGTGACTTTCACCTGGCACTGGCATTTCTAAAACTGTTAAGGTCCATTGTTACAACTGCACATTCTTTGGGACTCTAGTCCTGCCATACACTTATAAACCTCAGCTGTTTCCTATGATCCCTTTATGTCCTTATAACCATCATCACCAGAGTGACTCTTAAATTAACAAAGTCTAGCTGGCAGAGCGAAGTACATTGGTGTATCAAAAATTGAGGTGCAGCTTTAATATTTTAAATTTTATGTATAATTGTAGTTAGAAAGGGACATGAGTCATCATGCAAAAATATATCCCAATCCAAACTATCTTGGAGATTTCTTAGCAAGATGGTGGTAAAATCATGTGGTATCCATTTTTTTTAACTCTAGCAAAATAGGAATCCAAAATTTAAAATGGAATTATGCCTTATAATTCTTTAAAATTACCCATACATAGATTTTAAGTATGAATTTTTTTTTAATGCTGCAAGATCCCCTGTGGCAGTAGGCACCAGAAATGCTGTAGGTCCCAAATGTTGGTAGCAGGCCGTGTGGCAGCAGGCAGTGGGCCCTGGGAGCAG
>LOEQ01001254.1:0-15422 GCA_001685075.1 Bramus lutescens
CCCCGCCTGCGCCCCCACAGGGCCCTGGCCAACACAGCTGTGGATGTGACAGGAGGTTTGGCTCTGGTTCACCCAGGCACATTCCTGGCTCAGCCACTGTTTTTTTTTTGTGTGTGTGTGTGTGTGTGACTTTTTCTCCCACACCCCTCACACCCCTTTCCTCAAAAATGCTGTGTCTTTCCCTAGAGGGTTCCTCTGGGCGGCGCCTCCAGGAGGGAAACTCTGTCTGGATTTCCTGGAACAAGCGGAGCTGGTGAGAGGAGGTTGCTGCTAACAGCCAGGCCAACACCACCCCAGCATGACTGAGCCTCCTTGCAGAAAGAGTGACAGGAGGAGCCTCGGGGCTCCTGGATCCGATGGCTCACAGGGGCTCCTGGTCTCAGGGAGAGAGCTCCAAGGAATCAGAGCTTGGCCACCTTTCTCTGAGTTTAAGTGGGAGTTCAGAAATGTGATTATCAGGGGTAAAGAGATGGCTCAGTGATGAGAGCACTGGCTGTTCTTCCAGAGGACCGGGGTTCAATTCCAGAGGAGCCTGAGCTTCTGAGGGAGCTGCAGTCCCCAGGCCCTGACAGAGAGGAAGGGATGGAGGAAGGACAGCAGTTCTCAACTTCCCTAGTGCTGTGGCCTTTACTACAGTTCCTCATGTTGTGGTGGCCCCCAACCATAAAATTGTTTAAGTGGCTACTGCCTAACTGTAATTTTGCTACTGGTATAAATTGTAACGGAAATATTTATGTTTTCCAATGGTCTTAGGCGACCCCTGTGAAGGAGTTGTTTGACCCCCTGGCAGGGTCTCAACCCAGAGGCTGAGAACCATTGACACAGAAGGACAGCTGCAGCAGACAGGGAGTCCGGGTTTCTTTAGCAGGGGGAGGAGGTAGGTGGGTCAGAGGAGGACTCTGGCTCCATTTGTGGGGTGCCACCATAGAAGGGCTGTGAGCCTGAAGTGATTAGCCTTTAAAATGACTGTACTGGGGTGGGGGTGGTAGGCACAGGGTGCTCTGTAAGAGGCAGGAATCAGGTGAAGTGGGGTCTTTGAGAATAGTCGGCCGGGAAGCCCGCTGCATCTCTGCCTGGTCACAAGTGTAGGCTGAGGATTGATGGGGAGCTAGGACGCTGTATGGAAACTGGGTTTTTTTTCTTTAAGATAGTGTCTCATTTAGCCCAGGCTGGCCTTGAACTCAGTAAAGGATGACCTTGAGCTATTGATCCTTTGGCCTCTACCTCCCAAATCCTGAGATTACACAACATTTAGTTTATGAAGTGCTGGAGATTAAACCCAGGGCTCCCTGCGTGCTAGGCAAACACTTTACTACTAAACTACGCCCCCAGCCTGGGAGCTGCTCTTTAAGAGCCTTCTTTGGACTGGTAGAGCCAGACGGTTGGGTGCAGCCTCTGTGGGGAGAGCCAAACTTACTCTTGAATCCAGGTTAGGACAGCAGCTGCTTAGATTTCGGGGACATATGAGTTGGGGATATCCTTGGGTTTTCCTTGTCACTTTCTGCTTATGAACCGACTAGATTTGGAGGAGCTTTTGGGGTGACGGGAAGAAGGCCTGGGAGCAGGAAGCTAGGGAAAGCCTTCCCCAAAGAACTCTGAGGGCCTCTGGGCTAAGAGCCTTCCTCTTCCCCCATTCCCCCCATTCTCCCTCCCCTGTTCCAAGCCCACATTCCTTACCTGTGAGAAGGGCACCGCAAGTTCCGACCCTGCCAGGGATGGCAAGATTTGTCATGTATAATGTGTCCAATGAGGAGGAGCCCCCTTCTCCCAGATACTATAACTTTTGGTGGCTTTCCTTTGTTTTCAGATAAAGGGAGGGGAGCTCTGGAGGGTGGAGGGTAAGGGAGCCTCAGCCTTTACAACTTCCAGACCACCTGTGTCTTCCTCTGACATTGACTTTGCTGTGGCCTCTGAGCTGCTGTATCGTGACCTTTCCCCTTGGTTTAGGAAATCCATGCCCCACCTGCACTCCAGACCTGTTTCACGTGGCCTTGACTCTGCTAAGATCTGCTAAGTAGTTCTTTTGTTGTTTGTTTTCCAAGACAGGGTTTCTCTGTTGTAACAGCGCCTGCTGTCCGGGAACTCTTTGTGAACCAGGCTGGCCTTGAACTCACAGAGATTCACCCGCTTCCTGAGTGCTGGGGTTAAAGGTGTGCACCATTACTGCCTGGCAATACTGTAGCTCTTTAGCAAAGTTTCCTGAAGTGACCCATTGCAGTTGCTGACAGGACTGGGTGTCCCCACGAGGTTGGGAATATCCCCCAGCATCTAGCACAGTGCCAGTCCATAGCAGATAATTAATATAAGCCTGTTGGATGAAGGGCAAGAAGGAATCTTCTTGGCACTCAACAAGAGATGGTAGGGTGGTATGCAGTAGTCCCGGGTGGCTTCAACTTCAAGATCCTTCCACCATCCCCTCCCAGGTGCTGGAATCGAGGCACAAACCACCACACAGATTAAGAACAGAATGTACAGAGAGGTTGGGTAGCCTGCCACATAGCAAAACACAGCCAGAATCAGATGATCTTTGGGGAAACCTCCTCGCAGTCCAGTGCCCAGAGGTGCACAGCTGGAGTTATCCAGAGAGGTAGGGAAAAGGAGTTGGGGGGGGCATGCCCCACCCATCCATGTTTTCTCCAAGAAGGCAGTTTAGGGCTGTTTTCCTCAAGGGCGACTCAGGTGACCTTCAGGTTGGGGCCTAACGGGTCCCAGGGGCTGGCTGGGTGGAGGGCCTGGGCTGGCCTGCTGGCTTCTATTGCCCCTTTGCCCGCCTGCTGGCTTCGCACGCAGATTACAACTTCCCCTTCTTCACGGTCTTACGCAGGCTACCTCCGGCCCGCCATTGTCTCATTGTTTGCCGAGGGAAGCTCCTGAAGGAAATTAACCTGCCGCTCACCCGGAGCTGGGAGTTTCTGTACCAGTCCCCACAGGGAATGCCTGGGGCGGGGCAGACAGGGGTATGCAGCAGACAATACAACCGGAGGAGACAGCAGGCAAGCAAGATTGCTAAGCAGGGACCTAGCTGGAGTTCAAGCTGTATGCTGGGAACTAAAGAGTTAGATGCAAGGCAAGGACCTTGACCTTAGGGACCCTGTGCTGTAGCCTCAGAGTCAAAAGTCTCAGGAGACTGGCAGGTGACAGAAATCTGAAGCCTGGGAGCTCCTTTCTAGACAGAGTCTCACTGTATAGCCCTGGCTGGCTTTGAAATCATCCTCCTGTTTCAACCTGCTAAACACTGCGGTTACAGGCAGGCGCCACTGACCCCACTTTGGTATTTCTCAAGAAGCACCATCACATCTGGCTGTCAGCATGTCCTTGACCCATTGGCATCCACTAGGAAAAGCCATGCTCAGGTTTATACATTTTAAATTACATTTTATTTGTTTGATGTGTATGTAGGGGCAGGGGTTTGGGCCTGGGCCATGGTGTGAGTGTGGAAGTCAGAGTACAACGGGAGAGTCACTTCTTTCCTTCTATCACGTAGCTCCCAGGGATGGAACTCAGGTCATCAGCCTGGGCAGCGAGTTTCTTTATCTACTGAGGCACCGCACTGTCCTCCCCCTTTTTTGCCTGTGGTTCCCGGATTGAGTTCCGGGCACGCTAAGCTAGTGCTCTGCCCCTGAGTTAGTGAATCCCCCCAGCCCTCACATTGGTACTAACATTTTTTCCTTTTGTTTTTATTTTGTGTGTATGGGTGTTTTCCCTGCGTGTTCAGTGCTCAGTGTTCCAACATGTGTTCAGTGCCTTCAGAGGCCAGAGAGGGCATCAGATTTCTTAGGACTAGAATTATAGATGGTTGTGACCCACCATGTGGATGCCGAGAGAACTCCAGTCCTCTGGAAGAGCAACCCACATTCTTAACACCTGAACCATCTCTCCAGCCCCTTCATGTTGGTACCTTGTCCTTGCTCCTCTGTAGTAAAAGTCAGACCCACTCCATTTTCTCGTCTCCTGGGAAAAGAGTTTAATTTTTCTTTTAGTCAAATTGTGAGACCCGTATATGAATTCATCATTCAGTTAAACATTTTTTTCTGAATATCTCCTGTGTGCCACGCACTGTGCCATGCACCAAGGACACAGGGATAAAGGACCAATGTGGACTTTGTCCTCTTGTTATTAATAAGTCATATGATGTGTACAGATTCATGGCTTATATAGTATGGGGTCTCTTATGAGCGAAGGCTCCAAGGAGCCATCACTTACGCCAAGGTGAGGGTCAGGAGATGGCATCGAAGTCTTGGCGGTTTGTGTCTGTTGTTGCAGGGCAGTTTGAAACAGTGAAGGCAGCTACTGCCCCTTGCATTCCCTTTCCCTTTTCTCCTGGTGGTTAACAGTGTTTGGTCGAAAGCATCAACCCAGCTTCCTAACACCCCTTTATACAAAGAGTCTGGAATATTATAGTCTCAGGGGGGCTCATCCCAGCCCCCTGGCATCCATCTTTGGAATACTGGGCAGGAATTCCTTTTCAAGCCCCCTCCCCTGGGAGTTGCCTTAGTACAAACTCAACCTCCTAAAAAGTCCGCCAAACAGTGACCCCTCCTCAGGGAGGGTCAAGACCACTCTCACAGGCTGCTTAAACTCCCCCCCCAGAATGAACACGTGGTCTCAGGGTTTTGTGTGGTCTCTCCTTCTCTCTCTTTCCCTCTCCATGCTTTCCCAGTACCATCTGGGAGCATGGCATTAAACATGAGTGTCTTTTAATTTGGTTTATTTGGTCTGATTGGAATTATTTGCATTGGCAGCAGAGAGGCTCGTCTCAAGCTCAAGAAAAACCTAACATATGGAGGTCTCACTGAGAAAAACCTGACAAATAGTCTGGCTTCTTTTTGTTTTTGTTTGGAGATAGGGTCTTGTTACGTCGCCCTGGAAGACTTCAATTTATGGCTGCCCTCCTCCTTGCCTCCCAAATGCTGGGATTTCAAGCTTATGCCACCATATCTGGCTTCAAATGCCACTCTTTGTTTTTCAAGCTCTATAAAATTTTCATCAAAGCTCTGAGTAGTTCGAAGATATACACTTTATGCTGTAAGTCACTATCAGTAACTAGCTGTGCTAAAGGTAGGCCTGTAATCCTAGTGTTTGGAAGACAGAGGAAAGAGGATCAATTCAAGGCTAGTCTTGAAGTAATATAGCTCAGGGGTAGAGATCTTGGATGTGCAAGGCCCAAGGTTGAATCCCTAGTATCACCAACTCCCCCCACTTAAGGTCAGCCTTAGTTACATAGAGAGTTCAAGATTAACATGGGCTAGCCTCAAAACAAAACAAAAAAGTGTGTGTGTATACATACATACACACACAAACACACACACACACAGAAAGAGAGAGAGAGAGCTCAGAGGTTAAAAGCACTAGCTGCTCTTCCAGAGGATCCAAGTTTGATTCCTAGCACTCACATGGTGGCTCACAACCATCTGTAACTCCAGTCTTAGGGACCTAATATCATCCTCTGAATTCCTCAGGCATGTAGATGTACATGCGGACAAAACATTCATACTTCTAAAACAAAAATAAGGAAGAAAAAAGGCAGACAGCGGTAGTGCATTCCTTCAATCCAAGCACCTGGGAGGCAGAGGCAGGTAGGTTTCTGTGAGTTTGAGGGCAGCCTGGTCTATAAAGCTAATTCCAGGACAGTCAGACAGCTAGGGCTGTTACATGGAAAGACCCTGTCTTGAAAATACAAAAAACAAACAAACAAAAAAGACAAGTTGCTTGGGACTGTGTAAAAAGACCAAACTGTCTCAAGGAAGTGGGAATCAAGTCAAAAGTAAGCAAGCCCATTGCCTGGCGGGTCTCAGTGAGTATCAGATGTTCAGATGTGGGCCGAGATGGGCAAGCAGAGTAGGAGGTCTCTAAAAGGGGAGAAAAGGGTTCCCGAAGGCCAGGCCACAGAGGAGGTTCTTGGAGGAAGCCTGCTTTGAATAGTGCAGGGATGTGCAGAAGGGCTAGCCTAGGGATGAGGGACCACCCATCCCAAGGGGGAAACAGACACCTAGAAAAGGGGACATAAGCTTGAAAAGATTACTTCAACATGAGCTGTGCTTTCACTGGTTGCGAAATGGCCATAACCGCCCTGCCTTGCTTGGCAGCAGGTTCCTTTATCCTACATTACTGTGGTATAAAATCAAACCTCTAGTATGGTTCCTGTGAACCCTACTAGTCAGTGAAGGCACCTCCAATAGCAGCTTCATTTCTCCCTCTCCCCAAAGGAGAGCACTCACAGTAAATCAGAGCTGGAAGGTGCTGGGTGCCATGCTAGAGGAGCATGGAGTTGCAGTTGAAGGTTCAGGTGCCAGCCCACCAGAAGAGAATCCCCTGATGAGCTAATCTCATTTAGGCAAGGCCATGGTTCTCCAGACTCCAGAATGTCTTTTGCCTCTGCTGTGCCTTTACATGTTTGCTGTGGCTCTCTTTCTCTGGTATCTAGCATGGTGTGAGTGGGCGTGGGGAGATCTCCACTGCCTGTGATATAATGTGTTTATCTCTTGGAAACATCCCATTGTACTGGGGATTTTTACCTGTGGATTGTCAAGAAGATGACCCCTCCCATAAGATGTACTGTCTGATTTGATAATAATAATGATATCTTACACAGAGTTTTGATGAATAAAAATAAATACAAGGATATGTTTCACAGTCAGGGTCTGTGAGTCTCACGTAAGAAGCTGCATGGTTTGTAGCTCAAGTTAATGACTAACAAATGAGTCCTAATCGCCCAGCTACTTTAAATTCTTTGAACCTTAATGTCAGGAGATGTTCACAGGTCTCAGAGTGCATCACGGCTGAAACAAAGCTTTGAAAATAGCCAAGTTAGATTAAGATGTCTTTGTTAAATAATTTTGAGGTGAAAAAGCCAAGAAGACAATCTAAAGTTTTCAAAAGACACATAGTTAAATGCAGAACTCTTTAAGGTGAGGGAACAAGAACAAGGCAGCCCAATTATTACTGGCTGACACACTCTCCTTGCTAGAATTGGTTGATGACCAATAGTGATGATTAATTCCTTATACCCATGTATGTCCTCAATCTCCTGATGTAAAAAACTATTAATAAATGGATATGCACCCTAAAGATCTAAAGTAGAGCTGGCTGATTCTTTTTTCATATATAAAAGTTTAGGTTTATGATTTCTTTAAGATTCCTTATAAGATTACCTTTCATTACTAAGTAATAAAGTAATTGGCCCTTTCTTTGTAACTGCAAAATGCAGCCTGCCAGTAAAAGACCTGACAAGAACACCTTGCTTGCCACATGGTTAACCTATAACAAGCTGCTTGGGTATGAATGTGTATGAATTCTTGGGATAATTTGTTTTTCACCTGTAATACATAAAATGTTTGACCATGTGAGGGAGATGAAAAGCATGTTTTTACTTGTAATCATTCATTTGAGAAATAGAATGCAACCATTTGGACTCTCCTACTGCCTGGAAGAGTCTGTTGGAGTATAAAACCTGTAAAACACCATGAGATAAGAGAGAGAGAGAATAAAGAAGAATAGGAATAAAGAAGGAAAACATCAAGAGCATTTGTGAATGTCTTTTTCCTTAACCCCCCTCAGATAGAAAAGTTTAGCCTGGCCAACTCCATGGATTCCTGTGAAAGCCCTGTCCTGGAGGCAGGTCCCCCAGACAGTGGTGGGAAGGACCCTTAAAAACTGTGATGACACATACATCCATCTGTGTTCTGATCAGATGCCATTCATCAATCTATAGTGACATTTTTCATTTCTTCATACTTTGACCAGTACCAATAATTCATTCATCACCAATCTAGTCTGAAGTCCATTCATCCTTTCCTATACCACCTATCCTTATCCATCTTCATGCACACAGCACCAACCCACCATCTGTCTGCTTGCCAACCTCATCCGTCTGTTTCTCACCCATTCAGACAGATACCTAATCAGCTATCCATCTTCCATCTGTCTGCCCATTGTCCTCCATTCATCATTCATCTAGCCACCATTCACTAGCCTCTAATTTGCAACTGTCATGCAAATAACTTGTTCCTTATCCATCTCTTCTTCATGTACCTATCTATCCTTCTGTCTCCCAGCCATCTTTTACCCATTATTCCATTCATTTGTCCAGTCACCATTTCACGTGTATTTATGTTTGAAAAATCTGTTCATCTTTTCTTTTAAGACAAAAACTTTTAATTAATTAATTTTTGGTTTTTCAAGACAGGGTTTCTCTGTGTAACCGCTCTAGCTGTAGACCAGACTGGTTTCAAACTCACAGAGATCCATCTGCCTCCCGAGTGCTAGGATTAAAGGTATGCGCCACCACTTCCAAGTTTCACATGTATTTATATTTTAAAAATCTGTTCTTTTTGTCTTTTCTTTTAACACAAAAACTTTGAATTACACTTTTTATTTATTTGCATGCATAGCGTGGTGCTCATGTGGCTGTCAGAGGACACTTTAAAGGGGTCAGTTCTCACTTTCCACGTGGAGTCTCAGGGCTCCAGGATCATCAAAAAGAGGCAAGGACCATTACCAATGAGCCATGTCTCAGACACACTTCTTTTTATGTTTGAGATAGGGTCTTGCTGTGTAGCCCTGGCTGTCTTGGCATTCATTGACTTCAAACTCATGGTAATGCAACTGCCTCAGCCCCATGAATGCTGAGATTATATATAGGTGTGTGGCCACCACACCCTACCATTTATTCTTCATTTCTATCATCCACAAATCATCATCACCTCACCAACTTATTCTTTATTATGCCTTCTCCATGTACAGTTCAGTCTTCATTCACTATTTCACTAAATATCTGTCACCTGTTCGCTATGTCTGTCATCATCTATGCATTTTCCATCTACACAGTTGCCTACAATTCATCTAATCATTGTATCATGTATTTGCCCAGTCAGCCATTCACTTACAACTCATTTTCCATGTGCCCTGTCAGGGGATATATGCTAAGAAGACAGACTAAATAAACTACAATCTGTCCTCCAACAGTTCAGAGTCTAGTAGAGCAAGACCCACAAGCCAGGAAGGAATTGGACTAACATGGTGGCTTCCACATGAGTTATGACTGTACCATCCAGTCAAAGAGAACCAGAGAAGAGAAAGCCACGAACTCCATCTAAGGTAGTAAAGAGTTCACAAGTGAGCTGGCCAGGAAACCTTATCTTTCTCAGTTTGGGGCCTGGAACCCAGGAACTTGAGCAAGCCAGAGCCCTGCTGCAGTCCTGAACCCGACTTGAGCCTTGAGGATAAGTGGAAATTCCTCTGGTGTTTCTGTGAGGGGAGGAAAGAGTGGGACTGTAAGTCATAAGTATGCGCCACCACACTGGGAGTTGTTGTCAGTACAGAGACTTGAAGCAGGACTCCAGCCTCCTAGACTAACCCCGTTTCCAATGCCTTGCGTTAATTACCTCTAAGTAAGTACTTAGAGGACGTAGATAATTAAAGCAAACCTCCTCGGAGTGGGGAACACTGTTGTTTCAGGATCTGGAGAAGATGGGTGAAGAAAGTTCTAAGGACATTTAGTCCTTCCCTGCTAGTGTCTCTCAGGTATTTACGGGATGCTGCTGTGATGGTGGCAGCTGCATGTTACTGAGCACAGAGGGTGTTGAACACTGCTATCAATGTTCTGAGCATTACCGCATTTCATGCTTTACCCTCAGCAATGGTAAGAAATAGTTACAGCTCTTAACCTCTGCGATGCACGAGGAAACTGTCCCTGAAAGGTTAGGCTAGGGTTCAAATGTAGATCGAGGGACTACGCATGGCAGCTTCTCCCCACTCCCCTTCATTGCCTCTCAGGATGTTCGGACAGGACATAGGGGTGTACTGATTGCTAAGAGTGGGGACATGTGGGAATGCAGAAGGCAAGTGTGATCAGGAGACTTATGTGACTCAGCCACAATTGTTGCATGCTGGAGATATCTCCTTCCCCCTAGACTCAAACAGCTCCTGGTACACAGCAAGTAATACATTGATTTTGCTGAATCATGTTGCAAAGAAAGCAACCATTTAGAACACAGGGGATGCACGGTTGTGTTCAGACACCATTACAGGGTGTTAGTGTAAAGAAGATAGAATTTCATCTTTTTTCCTACTTTGTGCTGAGGGCACAGAGCTTCCTTGCACTCAGTGAAACACTAAGAGAACCAGGAATGTTAAATACATGCACTTTGTAAAGGAGTGTCTATGTAGTCACACCTTAAGCTTTACTGTGCATCTGGAATTGGACTGATGGTTGCCTAGAAACCTTTTCCCAAACTGTATTTTGTTTTAAATATGCTGGCGGTGAACTGCCTGTCCTTAGACTCCCTGAAGCCTGATCCAGGTTGATGAAGTCGGTTGGCACTGGGTTTCATTCTCATGTCTTCACACAGTGTGCTTCCCTGTCTGACTCCTGCAGGGACACCCATAATCTGGGTGCAAGTAATCTGGGACTGACTTGCAACTATTGGAGTTCCAGGCTACCCCCATCTTGTAGCTGTTTCAGTCTGTATGACGTCTGTACCATATCTACGATACAGCACTGGGCAGGGGAGAAACAAGGGGCAGCCTCTACTTCCCGAGTAGTGAGCACCACTGCACACAGTTGCCTGGTTTATGCAATGCTGGGGTTTGAATCTGGGGCTTCGTGCATGCTAGACACACACTTAACCCTGGTTGTCCTAGAACTCTGTAGACCAGGCTGGCCTTAAACTCAGACATTTTTGAGTGCTGTGAATAAAAGCATGTCCCACCACACCTGGTTTCTCAGCCCACTTTAAGAAAAAAAAAGATTTATTCTTATTTATTTGTCTCTGTGTGTATGTGTCACATGTGTGCAAAGACCAGAAGAGGATGTCTGATTCCCTGAGCTGGAGTTACACGCAGTTGTGATGTGAGTCACTTGACGTTTGTGCTAGAAAGCATAGTTAGGTCTTCAGCAGGCACAGAGTACTCTCAAGGGCTAAGCCATCTCTCCAGTCCTTTCTTAGCATCCCCTTCAATATTAGTCTTATTATAGTTTACATAAGTGCACAGAAACTCACAGAGCAAAAGGCATCAGCCACTGTTCCGTGTGAAATGATGTGGGACAATGCGCGTCATTCCTTGTGGTGTCCTAGCATCCAGGACTTGTGGAAGTGTCCCTTTCCTGTTCTCCCTCTTCTGCTCACTTTCTTAGTCTTTTGAAGTTTTTCTGAGATAAAGTTTCTCAGACCCTCTGTCCTGGGTGCTGATCAGGGAGACACAAAGTGCACAGCCGCTCTGGTAGTTTGAAAGAAAATGGCCCCCCTAAAGGGAGAGGCTCTGTTTGGAGGTGAGGCTTTGTTGGAGTGGGTGTAGTCTTGTTGGAGGAAGTGTGTCACTGTGGAGGTGGGCTTTGAGGTCTCATATATGCTTAAGCCACACCCAGTGTCTGAGATGCCCTCTTGTTGCCTTAGATCAAGATGTAGAATTCTCCAGCACCATGTCTGCCTGCATGCTGCTGTACTCCCAGCCTCATGTCCCACCATGAAGATAATGGAGGAAGCTGAAATAAACACAAGGTTGTATAGTGAGGCCTTGTCTCAAAAGTAAGTAAGTAAATAAAAACAGCTGCTAGTTTCTGTGTTATTGTCAGCCCCCCGGGACTGTAAAAATGCCGAAGATAGCTTGGAATGAAGAGATTTCTTTTCGCTGAGAATTTCACATATCACCTGCCCCATTGCTTTTGGGTCTGAGGAGAGGCAGAGCATTAAGTGGCGGAGTCACAGTGGGACAAAGGTGGTCACTTTATAGTGTCCAGGGAGTCAGGAGAGAAAAGGGACCAGAGTCCTACTATCCACTTTGAGGGCATCCCCAAATGACCTTACTTCCTAGCCATCAGATAACCCCAATCCATCAACACGTGGGCTGTGAGGGACCACAAACATTCCAACCACAGTGAGCAGTTGCACACCTGATTGGCCAGAGCCATCAGCTCAGTCTGAGCCATCCTTCGGCCTGCCCAACATGGAAGAGAGAGACCAGCCTCCTACAGGAATGCTGTAAGTGGGCCACTTGTTGGTTCCCCGGCTGCTCAGCCCCTAAATAATCACAGAGAAACTATATTATTTAAATCACTGCGTGGCCCATTAGCTCTAGATTCTTATTTGATAACTCTTACATCTTAATTTAATCCATCTCCATTAATCTGTGTATCACCACGGGGATGTGGTTTACCAGATAAAGTTCAGGTGTCTGTCTCCTGCGGGCTACATGGCTTCTCTCTGACTCCGCCCTTCTTTCTCTCAGCATTCAGTTTAGTTTTCCCTGCCTATCTAAGTTCTGCCCTATCAACAGGCCAAGACAATTTCTTTTTTCACCAATGGTATTCACAGCATACAGAGGGGAATCCCACATCACCAGAAGGGAAAACAGAACCACAGCCCCCCCTTCCATCCTCCCACCTTCCACTCCCCCTCCACCCTGAGGTGGGCTGGGCACAGCAGGACACACCTGGGCTGCTGCTGGCAATGGAGTCTTCTTCTCTCTGCAGTTCCCTTCAGTCTGTTGCTAGGCACACTGTCTCCCTGACCGCTGGCATACTTTCTACGCTCTGGGAACACTTCCTTTTCAACAGAGAAAAGGCCTCCAGAGCCTTGTGCAGGCCACCAGATCCAGCTGGAGTTTAATGACATTGTTTGTCTTCATTGTGCTTATTTTTAAGGTTACTTTCTACTTATGGCACAAGATACTGGCTTTCCATTTATGGAGGGATCTAGAGTGTCCTTTTGAAATAGTAATTTTATGGGCTTTTCTTTTATTGAAAATAGATTTTTTCCTGCACATAATATGATTATGGTTTCCCTCCCTCTACTCCACCCAGTTCCTCCTCACTTCCCCTCCCATGTGGATCCACTCCCTTTCTGTATTTAATTAGAAAATGAGCAGACTTCTAAGGGATGATAATAAAATATAACAAAATAAAATATAATAGGATAAAACAAAATTATCACTTTGGAGTTGGACAAGATAAGCAAACAGAAGAAAAAGAGTCCAAGAGAAGGCACAAGAATCAGACCCACTCATTTGCACATTCAGGGATTTCCTGAAAACACCAAATTGGAAGCCATAATATGATGCAGAAAGCCTGATATGGACCCCCGCGGGCCCTGTGCGTGCTGCTTTAGTCTCTGTGAGTTCGTTCATGTGTGCTTTGGTCCTATTGTTTTAGAGAGGCTTGTTTTCTTGGGGTCCTCCATCTTCTCCGGCTCTTACACTCTTCCCGAATACGCTTCTGTGGGGTTTCCTGAGGCCTGATGGGAGTGATCTGATAGACATATCCCACTTAGGGCTGAGTGTTCAAAGGTCTCTCACTCTCTTCATAATGTCTGATTGTGGGTCTCTGTATTTGTTCCCATCTGCTGCAGGAGGAAGCTTTGCCAATGATGGCTGAGCAAGGCATTGTTCTTGGAGGATAGCAGAATGTCATTAGGAATCATTTTGTTCTTACATTTTTTTAAATAGTAGCATTTGATTTTACCCTAGGTCCCTGGGCTATCTAGTTTCTGGTTAGTGGTCACCCAAGCAATGCCAGGTATTGGATTTATTGGAAGTCCAGCTAATCCAATAATGGCTAGCTATGACCAGAAAGTCCAAGAATCCAGTACTTGCTCAGTCCCATAAGGCTGGATGTCTCAGCTGGTCTTCGGTATGTGCTGGAATTTTGAAGAAGCAGACTCCAATGCCAGTGAAGGAATGCATGTGCTAGCAAGGTGAGGGCAAGCAGGCAGTCAACAAAAGCTTCTGTCTTCTATGTCCTTACATAGACTTTCAGCAGAAGGTGTGGCCCAGATTAAAGGTACCTCTTCCTGCATCAAGATTTGGATTAAAGGCGAGTATCTTCCCCTGTATCCCTAACATTTCCAAGTTTTATCAAGAAGGGATGTTAGGTTTTGTCAAAGGCCTTTTCTGCTTCTAATCAGATGATCACGTGATTTTTGTCTTTTAGTTTGTTTATGTGGTGGATTATATTTTACTTATGTTGAACTATTCCTGTAACTCCAGGATGAAGCCTACTTGATCATGGTGGATGATCTTTTTGATGTGTTCTGGATTCAGTTTGCAAGTATTTTATTGAGAATTTTTGCATCTATGTCCATTGGGAAATCGATCTGTAATTCTCTTTTTTGTTGAATCTTTATGTGGTTTGGGTATCATAACTGTGGATATATAAAACTATAACCTCATAAAATGAATTTGGCAATGTTCCCTCTGTTTCTGTTTTGTGAAAATTTGAGGAATATTGGCATTAACTCTTCTTTGAAAGTCTGATAGAATTCTGCGCTAAAGACATCTGGCCTTGGGCTTCTTTTGGTTGGTAGACTAGGGCTATAAGTCTATTTAAATTCTTTATCTGATCTTGATTTAACTTTGGTAAATGTTATCTATCAGCCAGGCACTGGTGGTGCATGTCTTTAATCCCAGCACTCGGGAGGCAGAGGCAGGCAGATCTCTGTAAGTCTGAGGCCAGCCTGGTCTACAAGAGCTAGTTCAAGGACAGCTGGGGCTGTTACACAAAGAAACCCTGTCTCAAAAAATCAAAAAGAAAAAAAAAACCCAGACAAACAAATGGTATATATCAAGAAAATAATTGGGCTGGAGAGATGGCTCAGTGGTTAAGAACCCTGACTGCTCTTCTAGAGCACCTGGGTTCGATTCCCAGCACCCACACAGCAGCTCACAGCTGTCTGTAACTCCAAGATCTGACACCCTTACACAGACATACATGCAGGCAATACACCAATACAAATAAAATAAAAATAATTTTTTTAAAGAAAATTAGCAATTTCTTTTAGATTTTCCAATTTAGTGGAGTACAGGCTTTTTTTAACTGACATTTCACTTTTTAAACATAGCTTTTTATTGATTATTTGGGAGCTCCATATTATGCACCACAATCCCACCCACTCCCAGACCCCCCAAATTTGACCCCCACCCCAGCAGCATGCCACCCCCAAAATTAATTAAAAACAAAACAAACCACTTTGCCTCTCTGTCTTTCCAACACTTCTTCATTCATCCTAGTGGCAGTGGGAGTCGTGGTGTGTCACGTGGTGTGTCACGCCGTACACCTTTCTGTCCAATCATTCCCACCCAAAAAATGTTCATTGCAATGAATCTTTGTTCTGGTTCAAGGACCCTGGCACACAGTCATCACTGGATCCTCAAAGAAACTCCTCCAGGACACCCTGCCACTGGCCCAGTCAAGGAGACCCTGAAGCCATTGCTCTGCAGGACCAGTCCCCGCCTTGAACTCCAACAGACAATACATAGCACAGATGTTAGGGTGGCCAACACAAGGCCAAGGATGTGGGTCTGGGTGGCAGCAGGGCTGGACAATCTGGGCCACTGGGACCACCCCTCTCAGGCCAGGGGCAGAGCCAGCTCTCCTAGGAACATGTCATGGGGCTAGGGGCTAGCTTCCTCCCCCTTCTGCCCTTTGTGAG
>LOEQ01001254.1:92370-105100 GCA_001685075.1 Bramus lutescens
GAGAGAGAGAGAGAGAGAGAGAGAGAGAGAGACTAAGAGAAGGACAAAAAGACAGGAGAGAGAAACAGACAAGAAAGGCACAGGGAGAAAGTGGCAACACACACTCAGGCACCCGCAGGAGAAAAAGAGAGGTCAGGACACATAAAAAGGAAGCCCCCTCCTCGCACACACCCTCTAGTGGATGCGAAGAAAGGGAAAAAAGGTGCGAAATACAGGGAGAAGACAAGGAGATTGAAGGGTAAGCGGCCCCGCGCAAGTGGGATCAGGCACATGGGGACTTGGGGAGGGGGATGAAAAGAGTGAGCCGGCCAGCCACCACCCTCTGTCTGTAGTCGGCTCCCTCTGCCCCAGTTCTGAAGTGGCAGTGTGGATGCCCAGATTTAACTAGAAGTCTCCCTACCCCCAGCTTGGGCTCTTACTAGAGCCCCCTGTTGGGTTTGGGATTCAACTTTCTTTTTCCGAACTGGTGGAAGGAGCGGCTCCCCCATACCGATGCCGGCCTCACTCAGCGGGTCCTGTTCCAGTGCCTAGCTCAAGCGAGCACTGCGAGAGGAAGTGAAAATCGCCCAGTAATTAATTTCCCTGCTGCCGGGGGGTGGTGGTTTTGACACATCCGAGGCTGTGTCTTTCCCTGAAGCCGGGGAGCAGACAATAGAGACACGTGGACTGAGAAGGGAGAGAGGAGAAGGGAGGGGGAGCAGGGCTCCTGCTGGAACTCTTTGCAGGTCAGCTTCTTTGTCTCTGGAAGATCTAAGCAGACCCCCCCATCCAATCCTAACCTGGGGGAGCACCCACACCTTGGAAGGACCAAGAACTGGAGAGCTCAGTCTCCTGCTCAGAGGCAGCCAGGCAAACCCCGGGGTTGTAGATCAGTCAGAGCAAATGTGGGCTAAGGTCAGTGTGCCAGAGACCCAGCTCTGGACTCTGGGGATACCGGCCTCTTCCTGGCCCATATCATCTATTATGGATGCAAAGTTGATGGAGTGGGGATGTCCTTGGGGACTGGGTCCTCCAGTGCCAGTTGGGAGTGAAAGACCAGGTCACACAGCCAGCGAGTCAGCAGCAGTTTCCAAAGTATCCTCTGGCACCACGAAGCCAAGGTCTATGGCAGTCCTGAAAGTGTGGCTAAGAAATCTCCCAGTAACATTTGGGGACCTGGTCTTGCCAAGAGTCTGCATAGTCTTGTTTACTTCCTAGTAGCACTGCTTTCTGTTCTATTCTGTCCCTTGGGACTTTATTTTATTATTGTTGTTTTTTGTTTTGTTTTGTTTTGCTTTGGCCTCAGATAACCACAGCCCTCAACTCACTGTCCACATTATCATCTTGTGCTCCAGACTTAAGGAGCCTGCTTCCAGCTCTTCAGCCTGGCTACCCTCTTGGTCTCTGTGCAGGATGAGAGAGTGTCCTTTCCCCCAGCTAACCCTACTTGTCCTCAAGACTTAGCTGAGGTGGCATATCCTATAGATGGTGGCCTTGCCTTCCATTATTGGGGACAAAGCCTGCTTGCCCACCAGTCTCTGAGCCCGTGAGGACAATGACTGCCCGTATCTGAACAACATACTTTCTTTCTTTTTTTTTTTTTAACAATGTATGCCTGGGTTTTCCAGCCCTCCATATAGCTGTAGAATCTTGGGCAAGTTGCCCAGCTGATGTGTGCCTCAGTTTCTGCATTTACAAATGAAAATAATACTTGTTGCTGACTCAGGTGTTGCTGGGCACATTACTGGCCTATAAAGGAGTTAGACTGGTGATTGGCATGTAGGAAGTGCTCAGTCCACTCAGTTTCTGTATGGACAGCTGTGCCTGGAGGGCCAAACACTTATTTCTCAAGTTTTTGGATTAACACGGAGGTAGGCATTCCTAGTCCCCACTGGATAGACACAGAACGGGGAATGCTTAAGTCAAAACTGTCCTTTCAAAGAGGTGTTTGGTGCTGGGAGGGTCCTAATATCAGATGTTGGAGGCCAGTGGGTCCTTTAGACAAGGAGCCGGCAAAGGTCTCTTAGGAGAGGTGACACTTAAGCCAAGATGGAAGCCAGTCATAGGAAAAGCAGGCAAAGACAGGGCCAGGAGGTATTCCATGTTCAAAGGCTCTGGGGCAGCAACAAGCCTGTGCGTGTTGAATGATGAGAAGTGGGAGGGGACAATTCCAGGTGGCAGAGGGTTCTCAGAATAAGTGAGGGTGCAGCTGTGACATTGCGCCTGAGACTAGATGGCCTTGTTGGCTGAAGAGTAGCATTGACTTCCTGTCTAGTAGAAGCTGCCTGTACGCTGTGGCCCTTATTTGTGCATAGCTGTATTTCTTGCTCTGTGCTAGGTCTTGCATTTCCTCTATTAGTGTCCAGGGCACTGAGGATACACAAAACTAGTGGATGCCAAGAGGTCCAAGGGTCTCATCATTCCAGTCTCCTGTCTCAGAGATGACAGAACAGAGCCCAGATTGCTTACCAAGGCTCCAAGGGTCCACAAAGTCTAGGAAGGAGCTGGAGCTGGCCTGTCCTTCATCAGGATTTCCCCTTGGACAGACCATAGAGTGGTCCATCCATTCACTGACCAGTAAAGCCCCCACAGAAGTGATATATCTCAGGCCGCTAGTAGCCAGCTGAGGCTAAAATCCCAGACCTTTAACCTCATTTGGAAGGTGATGTGTGTGTCTTTGGCAGATGTGATGGATGGTTTTGATTGTCAACTTGACGTGATGTAGAACCACCTGGAGAAAGTCTCAATAAGGGACTGTCTAGATCAGTTTGGGCCCTGATAGTGCCTATGAAGGAGTTCCTTAATTGAATTAATTGATGTGAGAAAATCCAGCTCACTGCAGATTTGGGTCCTGGATTATATACTAGTGGAAAAAAGCCAGCTGAGGACAAGCATCCACACATTCATGTCTTTCTCTGCTCTTGACTTGGATATAACTACCTGCTTCAGATCTGCTTGCCTTGACTTCCCTGTAATGGTAAACTGTAACTTGGAATTCTGAGCTGAAATAAACCTGTCTGCTTTCTTCTTCTTCTTCTTCTTCTGTTGTTGTGGTTGTTTTAAACTCTATGTGCATGAGTGTTTTGCCTGCATGTATGCATGTGTACCATGTGTGTGTCTAAGAGATCAGAAGAGGGCATTAGATCCCCTGGAACTGAACACAGGTCCTCTGCAAGAGCGATGTGTGCTCTTAACTGTTGAGCCAGCTCTCCAGGCCCTCTGACTTGCTTTTTGTTGGGGTAGCCGATCATAGCAGCAGAAATGAACCTAAGATAGCAGCTCAGAAGAAATCAGCGGAGCACCTGAGGTTTAGAGCACCTCTGCAGGGATGATGGAGCACGCTGAACTATACTGTGGTGGTATAGCTTCATCACTAGAACACCAAGAAGGACCTTCTGAGTCGGGCAGTGGTGGCGCATACCTTTAATCCCAGCACTTGGGAGGCAGAGGCAGGCAGATCTCTGTAAATTCTAGGCTAGACTGGTCTACAAGACCATCCAGTGACAGGACAGGCTCCAAAGCTACAGAGAAACCCTGTGTAGAAAAACAAACACAAAAAATAAAGCAGGGCCTTCTGTCCCGTGCTTCCCAATACAAGCTTACTGGGTTTGCCTCCAAATCACAAAAAATTAAAAACAAAACAAAACAAAACAAAAAAACCAAAACAAAACAAAACAAAAAAAACCCCACTCTATCCTAAGGGCATCTGCTGCAATGTTGAAGTCAGAGTGAAAATCTCAAGTGACCCAAGTGGAGAGGGGTTTCCAAGAAGACATCCTCAATGGGTGTGGATGACCATATTGGGGAAGCACATTGCTTTATATTAAGTGAAGGATGCAGAATTGAGAAATCTCTCAACAGGCTCATAACTGTGACTCTGAGTCTAAACAAATAGGTACAGAAAGAAGGTGACTGCTGTAACTTAGGGTGTTTTCATGCTCTTTTTTGTCTTTTCCCAAAAGACTGTAAAGCAGTTCAGTTCAACAAACACTCCTCTTGGGCATGTCTAACTACTTACTTCCAAATTAAAGAAATGAAGTTCAGTAAAGCATATCCTATTGTCCTTTTGACTTGGACACAGTGGCATTGCTGCAAGGTTGCAGTGATGACCAAATGCCAGCACACTGGTGCAAAGCTTAGAGCAAAGCCTGGCCCACAGTGGCAGGAATGCACAGTTGCTCATCTTCACCTGCCTGAGCCTTGGCACAACCTCCTGGGGGAAGGCCGTTACTGACCTGTTCTGTACCCTTGGGTGAATGACTGGCTTTAAGATCTCCTGGTCCATATACAGAGAAGCTGGGGGCAGGGTCTTATGTCTATGTTGTCCCCTACCCACTTCCTTCTTAGGCTTGGTCTAAGTCTAGCTTCAAGCTGTCTGCCTAGCCTTCTCTGTCTCCCCTAGCATCTCCCTCTGTCCTGCCCTGCATCTGGATAGAAATCTCAGCTGTGTGGCCTTAGATGGTTGACGGTATGCTCTGAGGTCACCTATGACAAGGAGGTGGGCATCAGGGACTTGCAGCTGTCACTCTAGGGGTCAGAAGGAACAGTTATGGGAGTTGGAAGCCTGAACCCTTCCAGACTCTTCTCCATCCTCTCTCCCTTCTGGACCCCTTCTGAACCCCAGCTTTCTTGTCTGCTGAATGGGAAAGAGACGACATTGTCCCTGAGCTGCTGTCCAGGGCCGATAATGGAATTCTGTATGAATTCCAAGGAGGAGAGTGGCCACAAAAGCATCCGCCCTGCACTGATGGGGCTTTCTTCAGGAAGCCTCCTGCACTCTGCCCTGTGTCTCAAGTGCATTTTATCCAGACCCTGCTCCTTAGAGGAGGAGAAGGGCGAAACCAGAAGCATCTTGAAGCCAGACCCCCAGCTTTGAAGAGCTGACAGACAGACACTATTCCTGTCCTGCTCCTGTCTCTCTGGTCTTCCCAGGAGCAGCTGTGAGGGTGGAGGTGAAACCAAGGAGAGGTGCCGGAGTAGCATCTGTGACCACAAGAGAAGAACCTCCCACAGGGCTGTGGTCTGGCCCCGGGAAGGAAGAGGCAGGTAGAAAAAGCAGAACAGAGCAGAGCAGCTCCAGCTGGGGCAGCTCAGAGGAAGTCCAGCAAGCCTGACTTCTGGGGGAGGAATCCCGCTTGGGACTGAGAGGTCAGTCCCCAGTCCAGGCCCTTGCTGGGTGCTATGGGATGGAGAGTCTCAGAGAACTGACGCCAGAGAAAAAAATCAAGGACATCGCCTTAAAGAGACCTCATGCTTTCCTTAATTCATTTTTGTAAACACAGAGTTCCAGGCTGTGTGCCAGGGACATACCTATGCACTTAGCAAATGCTACTTAATCCTTACAGGATCACTGAGCCCATTTTACAGCAAGGAAAATTGAGTTCAGAGAGAGTAAATAACTTGACCTAGGTTTCAGGGCCTGTACATGGTAAATCATGACTCTCCCCAGGCCGTCTACTCTAGACACTGGGCCCTCGCCCCTCTGCCGCATTGCCTCCTCTCCAGCTGCAAAGACGTGGGCAGAGATTTCTGGGAACTTTTCTCATTGCCACTCCTACCGGCTCAGACCTTCGGATTCTTGGCAGACTTTAGGAAAGAGCTGACCAGGGTGGCTCCAGGTACGACAGAGTTCTAAGCCCCCTGAAGCGCCTGCGTCCCCTAAGATCCTTTGTCTCCTCCCTCTTCTCTTTCCTCTTTGCTGAGTGGCGTGGGAGGGAAGAACAGGTTTCAAATCCACAAAGGGTAATGATGAAAACAGGCGTTGCCTGAGCACATACTGTATTCCAGGAGCCCAAACTAACCCCTCCACTCTGGTTACCTTACTTCATCATTCCATCGCTCTCCCCATTCTGCAGATGAAGGGATCAAGGCTCAGAGAGGTGACATAACTTGCCCAAGGAGACCAACGGAGAACCTGCCACTTGTCTGCCTAGCTGTGAAGCCTTCGTCATCAGTCACCAGGGCTTCTCTCTAAGAGGCCCAATATACCAGTGCTGGGTGAGAAGATGGACTCCTGTAAGGAGTGTCCCTGCCCTTCTGCTTCTGTTCCACTCACCCTATCTCCATCACCCGCCCAGTGGTGGGAGCTCAGTGAACAAATAAATGAAAGACTCCCTCTTGTGTCCATGCCCCTCACCTCTGGCGGAGGCCAGGTCAAGCTTTGCCTGCTTACACTTTCCCCAAACTTTAGGAGAACACTGATCAGAGACACCCAGCGGCGGCCAAGTGCCTTTCCTTCTTCTGTTCCTGAAGTGCTCACATTTCAGCAACTTGCTGAGATCTTTTGGAAGGGACTGGCTGGTAGGAGGCTGTTATCAGGTTCTAGGGGCCAAGGGACTTGGGACAGGCCTCTACTCTCCATCAGTTGGGATGAGTGTGTGGGGCTTAAATCTGAGAGTTTTACATGAAAGCAAGTGAGCTGGCTCAGAGACTCAAAGAATGGGCCTGGGGCATTGCAAGTCAAATTTTAACCTCAGTACCGTCACTTCCAGTGGTAGCTGACTGAGCTGCTAGCTTTTGCACAATGGGAGACGGGTCCACCGTAGCCCTTGCTTTGCCAGGCTTAAAGAAGAGTCGGCCTTCAGTAAATCAGATTATTACTTGAGCATCCTCACAGATCTTGGCACCATCTCCTCTCATCCCTATTCGACAGTCACAGAAACTGAGGCACAGAGAGCAGCAGAGTGCCTTCTCTGGATTATCTGGGCTCCCTGCCAGGCCAGGGCTGGCTCTTGCCAGCGATGGCCTCTCCTGCTTCCCTCATTTCCCCGCTAGAGCTCAGAACCATCCCTGGCAGATGTGAAGGCGGCTGTCAGGGCTGCGGAATCGGCATTTCTGAGCTCCCAGGATTCCTGGCACAGAGGAATCAACCCTGCTCAGCACCGCTGGCTCTGCCTCCTGCCCTCCACTTTGTTCACACACCAGCTGGACTCCAGCAGCTTCTGGAGACTACCAATATCCACCTGTACTTGACCCCAAACTCGGTGGGGTAGATGACTCCCAAGGACCCCTCACATGGCGCCTGTTGTTCACCCTCCAGCCTCCCCTTACACCGGTGGCAGAGGGATGGGCACACATGAGCTAAAGGCATGGGTGGTCTGGGTGCAGATCTGTTCTGCCATTGCTAACAAACCAGCTAGCCAGACCCCTTCCTTTTTATAACTCCCTTTAGCCCCCAGAGAGGAACTGCTCTGTTCCTTTACCCCAGCGTAGGCAGGAGGCAAGAGATGCTCCAGCCATTGTGAATCCCAAACCCACTCTTATGGTTGCAGTCCTGTGCTTTCGGGCCCAAGGAGCTTTTTCATCCATACTTTTGACCCTTTTGGTAATGAGTTCTTTCTGTTCAGACTCCCTGTTTCCAGTCCAGATGGCCCCTGTGGTGTTTGCAGATCTCCAGTTCCTCACACCGAATCTTAGAAGACAGGCCCAGGGCATGCTCGCAGTGCGATCCAATCGGGGCGTATGAGTTTGTCCATCCTGGTTACTTCCCTAAGCCCTCTTCCAGTTAGCTGATGTTCTCAAAAGGAAGGACCCAGAACTGAGCGCCGAACTCCAGAGACAGATGGGAAGGTTTAAGGAGAAAGAAAACGGTGTAGTCTTTGCTCCCTAGATGGGACTCCCAAATACATTCTTTTCTAAGATTTGTTTATTTATTTACTTATTTATTATTATTATTTTTTTGTTTTTCGAGATTTTTTTTGGTTTTTCGAGACAGGGTTTCTTTGTAGCTATGGAGCTAGTTCCAGAACTCACTCTGTAGACCAGTTTGTCCTTGAACTCAGAGAGATCCACCTGCCTCTACCTCCTGAGTGGTGGGTAATAAAACAGTGTTAGGATTGCTAGATTGCTAGTCTGGAATTTCCAGCTATCCTCCTGCTCCTGTGTACTAGAATACAGGTGTGTACCACCAAGCCTGGCAAGTACTTCATCTTCAACTAAACTGATGTCCATCTGAAACTCACCATCCCTACTTCTGTCCTTATGATCACAGGCTTAGGCACAGGGATAGCAGCAGGCTCTGGGACTCTGTCACTGATAGAAACCAGGCATATGTTCCTGTCCTGTGATAGAAGTTCTAGGTGTGTGTGTGTGTGTGTGTGTGTGTGTGTGTGTGTATGTGTGTGCGGTATGTGTATGTGGCATGCATGTGTGTGTGTGTGGCGTGCATGTGTGTGATATGTGTATAGTGTGTTCAAGTGTGTGGTATGTGTATGTGTGGTGTGTGTGTATGCATGCATGGTGTGGTATGTGTGTGTGTGCAGCCTAGGGAGTTATGCATTAGTCACCAACCGCTTTATTTTTGATTTTGGGCAGAATCTCTCACTGGTTTGGGGCTTGTTAAGTAGGCTAGGTTTGTTGGCTAGCAAGCCTCAGAGAATGGCCTGTTTCTGCCTCGCCAGCCCTAGAATTACAAGCACACTGCATCATACCCAGATTTTTTTTTTAATTGTGATTTCTGGGGATCGAACTCAGATCCTTATGCTTGCAAGGCAAGTGCTTTACTGATGGAGCTATCTCCCCAGTCTGATTTCTATGCTTATCACAATTTGAAAACAACAATGGTTATTTGCTAAATCCCGTGCTAAAAATGAAATAAAGAAGCACATATAATCCTCCAATGTACATTTGTTTTTTAACATTTTGATAATTGTTCCTATATAATTGGCTTCCTTTGTAACACGATGTACTTTATTAATTTAAAGCCATCATTCTGAGAAAGGCCCCACAGGCTTTTCTGACTATCAAATGTATCCTTCCTGCCCCCTACTTCTAAGTTCCTTATTGTAGTTCTGGGAGGGAGTGGGAGATGGGGAGACTAAACTACTGCCTGCCTATGTCCCTGCCATGAGACATGGCAGAGCCCACACAGATGAAGAATCTGGGCAGCTGCTTCTTGGCCCCAGATGCACCAACTTATGGGGGTGATATTGGTGACCTGTGGTGATATGGCAGTGACATTAGTGACTCAGTGATGGAGGACTCCCTAACCTGGACCCATGGGGTCTAAGAAGCAGTTTTGACCTAAGAGGCTCCAGGTCATCCAGGTTCCTGAAGCAAAAGCTGAACTCCAGGAGCCTGCAGCATGGGGTAGAATGGTTTGGGAGAGGCTGATTTGAGCATCTGCTTTCCCAGCGCAGACCTTCCCAGCAGGTCCATTCCTTCACTGTGGTCTCCTCACATTTGCTTAGAGTCCAGCAACAGCTTCCCAGTGCTAGGACCCGGGCCTAACACTAGCAAAGGAAGATGCATTCAGGGTCCCTTCCTCCTTCCCTCTCCCTCCCTCACTTCCTCTCTCCTTCCCTCTCTCCCTATCATTCTCCCTTTCTTTTGAGACAGGGACTATGTCCACCAGGTGGGGAATAAGAAAGGGCTTCCTGGGCCCAGTGACCTCTCCAGCACACTGAAGAAGATTGGAGCCAGGAGGAAAGAGGACAAAGGATCCCTAGGCATTTGGTGCAGGATGAGGGGATGGCTTCACCCCTGGAAGCCATGTTCACGCAGTGTGGTGTGGGCAGCTCTGGGAATGGAGTCCAGCCTGCCCGTTTTGGAAGCAAGGCAGTAAGCTGTATCTTCTACAGCCTGGGAAGTTAGAAATCCCAGTCTGGGGCCAGGAAGGTGGAGAGCATAGCACCAGGACTGGACTGGCAAAGGCCATCAGGGACTCTGGGGTCAGTCCCTGGCCCTCTCGGCAGCAGCCCCAGAGCACTTGGGCCGGGAGGCCTACACAGCCTGTTCCTTTCTTTCCAGGCCACAGGGTGATTCCCTCCTTGCAGCCTGGCTGGGTGTGTGGGGCGGGATTACTCACGCCCCAGTTGTGGTCCCTCTGCAGGCTGCTAGTGATGAGTGAGGTAATTAAGTGTAAAAGGCTGCAGCAGGGGAGGGAGGGGCAGTCCCAGGCTCTTTTCAGGGGCAGGGGAGTGAGATAATGTAGGATAATAGCTGCACCAGGCCCCGCCCAGGCAGTCCCCAAAACGCCAAGACAATTCAGCCTTTTCAATGAAAATGGGGGGGCTCCACAGGCCCAGATCCCAGGGACAGCTGTATGGAAATGATAGCTCCCATCCTTGGTCCTGGCTTGTACTGGCTGAAGGTTGGGGCAAATGCCTTTGGCTGGGGGAGAAACTCGGAAGAAGCTGATGGGACCTGAAAAGTAAGTGCGACTGGACTGGGGGAGGGGGTCCCTGTGGGGTTGGAGGCTGAATGACACACTCAGGAGTGTACACCATAGAGTCTGATGACACGCAAATGGAAGCTGCGGCTTGGTCTGGGCTAACGGTGTGACCTCAGCATGGTCATGGACTTGGTACCCTCCAAGTAGTCTGGATCTCTCAGGAGTGTCTGGAAAGTTAGCCAAAGGGTACATAGCACCAGGCATACAGTGGATGTTCATACATGCATGGTAATCCAAGCCAGAATCAGAGAGCCTGGCCCATTTGTTCATTCAATGAGTACATGTTTATTGACTCTTCTGATGGTTCTGAAAATACAGCAGTGAATAGCAGAGTCCCTTCTTCACACTGGCAGTCTAGGAGGAAAGACAAACTGATAAGCTCCTAATCACTGAACACATATCAGAAAGGACCGCACACCCCAACAATCCCATTTCTGAATGTGTTTGTATATTCATGCACTGAATATATTAAAATAATCTTTATTGCAGCCTTGTTTGGACCAGCAAAATATTAGGAGAAATCTAAATATCTATTATACAGGAACACACTAACTGAAGTTGGAATATGCATGCAGTAGACCATTTCAGTCACTAAAGAGGTAAAATAATCCTTAATGTATTGCTGCAGAAAGGTCTCCAAGATGTATTGAGAAATGAGGAAAAGAATATAAGGACTGGTTTGTACAAAAGAGAGCGCAATAAAAACATATTCATGCCAGGTGTGGTGGCTCATGCCTTTAATCCCAGCACTCAGGAGGCAGAAACAGGTGGATTTCTGTGAGTTCAAGGCCAGCCTGGACTACATAGTGAGACTATGTCTCAAACAAAACAAAACACACAACCAAGTAAAACTTCATATTAATCAGTGAACTTTGACACAAATGGTTTGATATAAGTCTTTATGATAGTTTCATCACTGGTAAAAAAAACACTAGCCAGGCATGGTGCACATAGACTCTCCTGGCATCCACGAGGCTGAAGCAGGAGGATTGCTTTGAGTTTAGGGTCAGACTGGACTACATAATGAGACTTTATCTGAAAAACTAAAACAGGGACTGTAAGATAGCTAAGTTAGTAGAGTGGTTGCCATGCTGCCAGGAGAACCTGCGTTTGGCCCCAAGGAAGCATGTGTGGTGATGTATGCTAGAATCCCAGGCGGTTCTGTGCGATTCCTTAGCTCGCCAGCTTAGCCTACTCAGCAAGCTCCAGGTCACTGAGAGACTCTGTCTCAAAGAACAAGGTGGGGGGCTGGAGAGATGACTCAAATGTTAAGAGCACTGGCTGTTCTTCTGGAGGACCGGCATTCAGTTCCCAGCATCCACATGGCAGCTCCCAACCATCTGTAACTCTAGTTCCAAGGACTCTGCTGTTCTCTTCTGGCCTCCTCAGGCACTGCATATATGTGGTGTACAGACCACACTCAGGTGTACACGCATGCACATAAAATAAGAGTAAAAGCTAGAAAATAGCAACTACAAAGAACAAGAGAGCCCCCGAGAAATGATGCCCAAGGTTGACACACATATGCGTACACATGAACACACATCCTTCTACCAAAATAAAAAAAAAATAATAAAAACAGAGCTAAAATACCAGACACAGGCTACTCATGAAGAATGGGTTATTTAGCGTATAGTTTTGGAGGTTCAAAGTCCAAACCAGTGGCCTTGCTGGCATGGGCTCTGGTGTCAGTCAGTCAGACAGTAGACAGTGTCATGAATCAGGAGCAAGAGTAGAATAAAGAGGTACTTTTTTTGTTTAGTTGTTTGTTTTTCGTGACAGGATTTCTGTGTGTATCTTTGGAGCCTGTCCTGGCACTTGCTTTGTAGACCAAGTTGGCCTTGAACTCACAGAGATCCATCTGCCTCTGCCTCCTGAGTGCTGGGATTAAAGTCATGCGCCACCATTGCTATACGAAGAGGCCTATCTTATACCTGGAGTCAGAGGCTGGGCCTGTTGCCATGATGGCCTCTGGAGAGAGTGCCCCAGGCATGGGATATGAACCATTTAGCAAGACCACATCCCAAGTGACCTAGGGACCTGATTCTAGGCCTGTCTTTCAAAAGTTCCCTAGCACTGCCCAATACCATGCTCATGGATACCAAGCCTCCATCACCATGGGCCCTTGGGGGACATTCAAACTTCTTCAAACCATTGCCCTAAACATCCTTGCAAATATTTCACATCCTGGCCACAGAGAAGTCCTGAGAGCCATCCTGAAGTACGTTGAGCAGTTAGAGCCCATGGCCAAATCCATGGAAATGAACCAGAGCTTGGGAAAGTGACTGAGTGCAGGCTGCAAACAGGGATGGGATATCACACTTAGAGTAGCAAGCAGTAAATGAAATATTCAGGTGTTTCGCGAGAGATGGAAGTTCCCATCACTATCTCAACAACAAAAACAAAAATCACTACTGGATGCCAAAACTAAACCCACTGTGTGAAAATTTGTTGTGGAAATTTCCACATTTTTTGTGGTGTGTGCATGTGTGTGTGTGTATGTGTGTGCGCACGTGTGCGTGTGCATGTGCGTGCGTGCGTGCGTGCGTGAGAGAGAGAGAGAGAGAGAGAGAGAGAGAG
>LOEQ01001254.1:118607-131889 GCA_001685075.1 Bramus lutescens
GCGGGCATGGAGCCAGCACCCCTCCACCCGGCGCCCCATGTGTCAGAAGCGTTCCCCCCTCCCAGAGACACCGGCGCACACGCGCGCGCACACACGCGGGGGCCGCCCAATTAAACAGCGTGGTAATGACGAGGGGGAGAACGCCGCCGTTTGCGCAGCTGGGGAGGGGAGAATCCCAGCAGGGGCCAAGAGCGGAGAATCGCTGCCCCTCCCCGCCTCTTTGCACCCCAGGTGTGGCGCTTGGTTAGTGGCCCCAGTGGTTGGGGCTGAGGAGAGGGAGAGAGAAAGGGAGGTTCTCTGGGAATTTGCCCGACACTTCCGTCTCTTTGTGAGTTTTTTTGGGCTCTGCCAGAAGTTGACACCCCTCCATCTCCCTCAACCCCAACCCCGAGAAAGGCTACTGTGTGATCCAGGTGATGTAAAGAAGCAGGACAAATTCCAAACTATTTCAGGAACTAATAATAAGGCCTCTCTGTGCAGTAGCAGTGATGGGCTCAGACACGTTGGCACAGTGCTAGGGAGAATGCAAATGTTCATGTGTTGGTTCCTGGAATCATCTATGGTTTTCCGTGAACCATTAGGGTAGAACTCCTTGAGTTTTCCAGGCACTTGTGCTGGTAGGTTACAGGGAGATACTTGGCTCAACGCCGCTGGTCCGTTTGGTGTGAGCTGCCCAGCCCAGCTACCGAGCAACTGAGATGTGGGAGAACTCCAGCTTCCACTAATTTGCGGATGTCGTGACTTCACGTGTGATGCCTCTTTCAGGTTACAAAGCTAGTAAAATAATCACTCAGCAAAATAGGTTGGACAGCATTTTGCCATGAAGCCTATATTACTGCCCCTAGGTGATGGGGACAGCCATAGGCAAAGTGGGTGCCATGGGCTTCCCTCGGAGTCAAGGGACACAAAGCAAAATCAGCCTGTGAGATGCAAGATGCACAGTCCTGGGTGGTGCAAGCTGTAGACAAAGAGGAGGGATAGCTGGAGTCCACCCTCATGCCACTAGTGAGACCAAAGGCCACTCTGGCCCGCCTATCCCTAGGCCTGAGCTGCTAGCCAGCCAGTTCTGTAGCCAGAGGGCTGGGTCCTGGGATGATGAGCCGGCCTCTCCCCTGGGTCCCTGAGGAGGTGGTAGAGAGCATGGTTCCCTGTGATAATGACAGCCTCCAGCCTTGCATGACCACGACGTCTCATAAGCCTATAGTCCAGAAGGGGCCCAGTGAACAGGAGCTGAATTAAAATGGAAAAATACAGCCTCCTTCCCCCTTCCCCCCTCCCCCACTACAGCCCTCATTTTTCGCTTCTGGAGCCTTGTAGAGTCTCAGCCCTTCAGTCTTGCTCAGCTGAGTCTGCTGAGTGGACACTTCCTTTCTTATACTAAAGTTAGGGACACACTAGCTGGGCACAGGGGTGCACACCTTTAATCCCAGTACTTGAGGAGCAGAGATGCGTGGATCTCTGTGAGTTCAAGGTCAGCCTGGTCTACACACTGAGTTCCAGGACAACCAGAGCTACATAGTGAGACCCTGACTTGAAAAAAACAAACGACCAGAAGAGCTCCCAAATTAGGGATGCCTAGGATGAGCAGATGGGGTACAAAAAACGTACCATTTGGCTCTTTCTCCCCAGTCCTACTTAGCACACACCAGGCTTGGATTCCTTATCAGCTCTTGTCCTCAGCTCTGATGTTCTATCGTCTCTAAACGATCCATAATCCTAACATTACAGGCTTCTAGCTTTCTAGAATCTTACCATCCTATGTATCTTCCACAGACATTCTAGAGCACAGTGATTTTGTCCTGTGTGTTCTAGCATTTGGAGGCTACAGTGTGAGTGTAGCTGGGACTCCCCATTCAAATAGCACGGGGAAAAGACAGGATCATGTGACATCGGTTTGAATAACATCAACCAATATTATTTCAACCGTGTTTCCACTCAATGAATGCTTTTGTTTTTTGCAAGTACACATTTTTTAAATATATATTTATTTATTATGTATACATTATTTTGTCTGTGTGTATGCCTGAAGGCCAGAAGAGGGCGCCAGACCTCATTACAGATGTTGTGAGCCACCATGTGGTTGCTGGGAATTGAACTCAGGACCTTTGGAAGAGCGGATAATGCTCTTAACCACTGAGCCATCTCTCCCCCACAGTTTAAAAAAGTTTTTATTTTAAGTTACATGTATGTGCGTGTGGTTATGTGCATGTAAACGAAGTGCCTTGGAGGCCAGAAGAGGGCGTCAGATCCTCTAGAGCTGGAGTCACAGGTGGCTGTGAACAGCCCAGCGTGGGTGCTGGGAATTAACTCTGGTCTTTTCCCGGAGCATCAAGTGCTCTTAACCACTAAGGCAACCCTGGTCCCAAGAACTCCCTACTCCAGTGTTTCGTTTGTTTGGTTCCCAGGTATTGGTGGCAGTCACCTTTAACCCCAGCACCCTCCAGAAGCAGAGGCAGGCAGGACAGCCTGATTGATACAGATTAAAACGAGATTTCAACCAGTCAGAATGGCACATCTAGACCATGTCTTAAAAAGAAAAATAAATTGTTTTTATTTATGGAGTTGGAGACATGGCTTAGTACTTGTTGCTCTTATAGAGTATGGATGTTTGCCTTTGTTTAGAATGTTGGTTACAAGTTGTTAGGGATAATGGTCAGTAGAAAAGCGAAACAAAGGAGATTCTATTCAGAGTTCTTGTTTACAAAAAAGGGGGGGAGTGTTGTGGGACAATAGTATGTACCCTGTCTCTTGTATTTTAAATAAATGCTGATTGGCCAGTAGCCAGGCAGGAAGTAGAGGTGGGGCAACCAGGCAGGAAGTAGAGGCGAGGCAATGAGAATGCTAGGAAGAGGGAAGCACAGTCTGAAGGTGTGACCCAGAAGCAGTGGATGCAAAATATGAGTGCATTGCCAAAAAAGGTACCAAGCCACATGGCTAACACAGACAAGAATTATGGGCTANTGGCCAGTAGCCAGGCAGGAAGTAGAGGTGGGGCAACCAGGCAGGAAGTAGAGGCGAGGCAATGAGAATGCTAGGAAGAGGGAAGCACAGTCTGAAGGTGTGACCCAGAAGCAGTGGATGCAAAATATGAGTGCATTGCCAAAAAAGGTACCAAGCCACATGGCTAACACAGACAAGAATTATGGGCTAATAGAAGTTATAAGAGTTAATAAGAAGCCTGAGACACTAGGCCAATCAGTTTATAATTGATGTAGACCTCTGTGTGTTTATTTGGGACTAAACAGCTGTGGTACCTGGTGGGACAGAAAAACCTCTGCAACAATAGAGGACCCAGTTTGAGTTCCAGAACCCACATAGTGGTTCACAATAGTCTCTAACTCCAGTTCCAGGTGATCTAATACTCTCTTCTGGCCTGCTCAATTACTAGGCAATCTGTGTGGTGCAGGCAAAACACTTATACACATAAAATAAAAATAAATACATTTGCAAAAAAGGTCGTATTTTCATTAGAGAGAGAGAGAGAGAGAGAGAGAGAGAGAGAGAGAGAGAGTGTATCTGTGTGCCATTGTGTGCGGATGCCCGCAGAAGCCTGAGAGAATGTTGGAGCCCCGGGAGCCAGAGTTACAGCTGGTTATGAGCCTAGCATGGGTACCAGGAACTGAATTCATGTTTCTGGAAAAGCAGGAAGTACTCCTGACCGCTGAGCCATCTTTCCAGCCCTGCAAGAGCACTTTTTAAATTTCTTTTTTTGTTTTTCAACACAGTCCTGGTTGTACTGGAACTCGCTTTGTAGACCAGGCTGGCCTCGAACTCTGCCTCTGGAGTGTTGTTTCAAGCATTCTACCACTGAGCTCCGTCACCGCCCCCTCTCTGCTTGACTGGGTTTCTCTGTGTAACAGCCCTGGCTGTCCTGGAACATAGTCTGTAGACCAGGCTTGAACTCAGAGATCCGCCTACCTCTGATTCCCAGAGTTCTGGGATTAAAGGTGAGCCACCTTTGCCTGTCTTCTAGCCCTTAATACTGTTTTCTTTGTCATAGATTTTTGAGCAGTTTTAGCATGATGTTTCACGCCCCCCCGCCCCAGTTTCTCATGCTTGAAGTTTGTTAAGCTTTCTTACTTTGTGAGTTTATACTTTACATCAGATTTGGAATTTTTTTTTATATTTCTTTGCAAATCCTTTTTCTTCTTTGGGGACGCGGGTCACATGGTAGCAGGCTTCTTGAGCTGTCCCTCAGTTCCTCGTGTGCTTGTCTTTCAGATTAGTTTTCTCCTGGTGCTGAGTTTTGGACAATCTGTTCCGACTCGCTGTCTTTTCTTCTTCTGTGTACTTGGCATATTTTAATTTCATTTTTCATGTATCTCTGTGCATCACATGTGTGCCTGGTGCCCTCAGGGGCCAGAGGAAGGCATCAGGTACCCTGGGAGGTACAGCCCGGGTGCTCTGCAGAGAGGCAGGTACTGAGTCATCACTCCAGCCCTTGCGCCTTAAAATAAACGTTTGTGTTGATGTGTGCTTTTGTTTGTGTGACGAAACACACAGCACAAGTGTGGCAGTTTGAGGACAACCTGTAGGAGTCTCCACTCTCCTACAATGAGGGTTCCAGAGATCAAAATCAAGCTGTCAAGCTTGGTGGCAAGGACACTTGGCCGCTGAGCCATCTCACTGTCCCCCTCCTCATTTTTTAATCTCTTTAGAAGCCTCTCCCCAGCCTGGAGCAGTCTCATCAGCAAAGACCCTTCACAGCCCTTCACTGTCAGATGCCAGCATCCTGGAAACCGTCTTCTCAAATATGCTGCCTGCCTTTGTGTGTCTGTCTCTAGCAGGAGGATAACTCCTGTCTGCTACTCCATTATGGGTGGAAGCAGATGTCTGAAGGTGACATTTGATCACCAAGCCGGAAGGAGGTGACAACATGGCCCAGAGTATAGGAGCATCAGAATCCCAGGGGATATATACTGCCTTGTGTGTGAGCAAAAAGAAAGCAGGATGGCTGGAGCAAGGGATTCTGGGGAAAGTGGGGAGACAGGCAAGGCTATGACAGCTCTCAGAAGCCCTTGCAGGTCATGGTTAGGATTCAGTTTTTTCACTGAATGATAAGGGAGGTGTGAGGCTCTGGGCAGAAAAGGGGCATCTTGTGACACACAGGACTAGGGTTTCTTGACTGAATGGAGTGGATGGGGCAAGAGGGGAAGTAGAGACCCTGCAGACCCACAGTGGTACCTAGTTATAGATCTTGTCCAGGGATCCATAGCAGGGAGGCAGCCAGGTAGGCTCCTGGGAACTATCAGCATTCTGTGTCTTGATCTGGGTGGGCACAGAGCTCCACCCATTCCAGGAAGACGCACTGGGCTATGTGTTCAATGCCAGAATTGTATTCTCGTCTACATGTGTGCAATTCTTTGATGAAAAAATAGAAGGCAGGGAAATGGCTGAGTGCTTGTTGTACATGTGTGAAGACCTGAGTTAGTCTCCAGCACCCAAGAAAAAAGCTGCCAAGGTCTCAGGAGTGCCTGTAACCTCTGCCCTGGGAGCTAGAGGACAGACGGGTCCCTAGAATTCTATGGCCAGTCAGTCTACCTGAAACTTCAGGTTCAGAGAGAGACCCAGGCTTAATGATAGAGGAAGAAAACTGGCATCCTTCTCTAACTTCTGCATGGTGTGTATTGATGCACACACATTCATATACCACACATGTGCCCTACACACATATAAACTCAAAATAAAATAAAACAGAGGGCTGGAGTGTAGCTCAATGGTAGGGTGTTTGCCTAGTATGTACAAGGCCCTGATTTTCACCCCACAATACTACAAAACAAAAACAGTAAAATGGAGACACGGTGATGACTTGTAGCAGGCCATTTTATGATGTAATATGTATTTGGTCCAACTTCAAAGATCCCCATAGTCTTTATCAGTCTCAACACTGTCCAAAGTCTTAAGTCTCTTCTGAGACTCATGACAATCTCTTAACTGTGAGCCTCTGTAAATAAAAAACAAACAAACAAATTATATATTTCTAATATATAATGACACACAGCAAATAATCTCATTCGAAAAGGGAGGGATGGGGACATAGCAAGGGGCAATTAGACCAAAGCAAGACTGATACCCGGTAGGGTAAACACCCAACCTGCAGCTCTATATCCAGTGTCTGGGGCTTGTGATGAACTCACCTGGTCTCCAGCTGCCTTGGATAGCATTGCCTCTCCAGCTCTGCCACCTACAGTAAGTGCATGTGGCTTCTCTCTTGGCCTGCCTGAATGCAGGGCCTCCAGCTTTCTTTGGTTGATAGCCCACTATTCTGGCATCTCCCATACCCCGAAGTCTCCACTGCAAACTGAGGTCTACTTTCCCAGCTCTGTGCACTGCTCTTTCAGGATCTCCTTGCGGGAATTCCAACCTTATCACACATTGCTTCACCTCAGAGGCTCTTTGGAAGCTTGCTATAAATCTCTATGATCCCCCCACTTTCATATCTTTTATGCCTGAAAAATATCATGTGGGTGACACTCCTAAATTCTGCTGCCAGCTCTTGGACCATAGTCACAGCAGCCTTTCTGTGTTGTCATAGCTGTCCTGAACAAGGGGCTCTTTGGGTATCTATTTTGCATCAGAGAATCCCTGTGGTGGCATTCTGAGTCTAGGTTCTCTCCTTCTGAATGAATTTTTATTTTCACAAATTAGCATTTTTGATGGGTAGGATCTCACCCTCAGTGCAGAACCGAAGGCTTCTCCTTCAGGGTGGGAGTTTCTCAAACAATTAGAGTTGCAGATCTGCTGTATCTGCAACTTCAGATTCACATGTATCCCTTTCCTTGCCAATCTGCATATTATCCTTTATGTCTGCTTGTTGCTCTCTCTTAATGTACATCTGGATAAGAGCAGTGAGCAGTAACCATGATATAAACCTGAATGTTATCCTTTTTTGAAATTTCCTCTGCCAAACAAATTAGTCTTTGAATTTAGTGCCACTTAAGTTCTCAGGACATGGGCAAAATGGAGGAGATTCTTTAAGAGGGTACAGCATGAATAGCCTCTAGCTCATTTCCCAATGGACTCCCCTGTATTCCTCTGAAGATTCGTGAGTCAAACCTCCACTGTCCACATTTTATTCAGCACTCTGGTCTTTCAACCCCCCACCAGAATTGCCCACTAATCTCTTCTTATAGCACTCCAGGGTTTCTCTACCTCAGCTTCAAACTCTTACTTATTTCTTCCACAAATCAATACCAAACGCCTAATAGCATGGAGAGGTTTAGCACAGCAACGACCCCACTCCTGGTACCGATTTTCTGAACTGGTTTTGTTTTATGTTGCTGTGGTCAGCTACTTGGCAGTCAGCAGCCTGAGGAGGGAAGAACTTATCTGACTTACAGTTTGAGGTCACACAGTTTGAAATGGAAGCACAACATCAGGTGGCTCATGGTGGCAGAACTGCATAGCTGGGACTCCTTAGTTCCTTTCCCCTTGACATAACAAACAGGACAGAGAACAAACGGGAATTAGGACTGGGCTATAAAAGTCTCAAGGCCTGCCTCCAGTGATTCACATTTTGCAATGAGGTTCCACCTCCTAAAGGTTCCACAACCTTCCAGAATAGTACCCCCAGCCACCATGTATCCAAACACATGAGCCTATGAGGGACATTTCATATTCAAGTCACACATGAAGTGTTGGCTCAAAGGCTCATGTGTTGAAGGGTTGCTCCCCACTTCTCAACAATTGCATTGTGAGGACTCTGACTTAGTCAAAGGGTTGCTTCACCAATGGGTTCATAATTTGATGACATTATTATAAAGAAGTGGAAACTAAGAGGTTGATCTTGGTTAGAAGTAGGAATTGGGAATGTGCCCTGGAAGAGGGTACATTAAACCCAGGGCACTCTTCTATTTTTTTCTTTGCTTCCTGGCTTCTCTGAAGGGGCAGCCCTCTTATATAATACCCCCCTGCCAACTTAACTTAAGTCCACAGCAACGGAACCAGTGGAACTGGGACCAAATCTGAAAACATCACACCAAACAAACCCCTATTTCTTTAAGCCATGTATACCTGGTGTTTTGTTACAGAACTGAAGGCTCCTGTATGTCTGAGGAATCTAAAGTGTGCAGAGTGAGGGGAGCCTCTGGGATTTGAACTCTGCTCCAATTCCTTTCCTATTTTCAAGGTGCTGTCCCTTGAACATTCCCAGGAGAACATGACCGCTGAGATATGGGGCTGGAAAAGGGCCTCCAAGTACTTCAGGGTAGCAGACAATGAGGCCCAGGGAGGTACTCAGGCATGTCTCAGCATCTCTCTGTGCTTGGAAGGGGATCCTGTGTGTGAAGTGAAAATGTTCATCACTGATTCATTTGGCATTAACCTGGGCACCTACTGTGAGTCCGCCCCCTAGTCAGGGCTCTGTGGTAGACACCGGCAGAGCAGGGTCTGATCTGTGTAGCCACAGGGGTGCTGTCGGGGAGTGAAGTGCAGTGAGTCCACCCCAGGGCACTTGGAGAGGTTTTCCAGAGGAGGCAGCCAGAGAGCAGAGCTGAGAAAGCTGTTCCAGGATGAGTGGAGAAGGGAAACACAGACACGGTTCCCACTGCTTCAGGGTCCTGAAAAAAGATGCCAGTCAGGAACACTGAGATGGTTTTGGGGAGGTGTGGTCAGAAACAGCAAAGAGTATGGCAGATCATGTTCCAGACTCTTCTGTTCATGGCAGAGCTATGCTTTGCAGTAGACATGGTCTGAAGAGTTTTAAAGGAATGCTCCAGGTGGTCCTCTCAACAGTCTCATGTCTCGTGACCCCCATACCCTCTGATAGGCCCCATTGCCCCTGGATGACTCCCAGTGCCTTCAGACAACCCTCAGGGTCCTCAGATAACTCCCTGGGTCTCAGGTAGCTATTCTGTGCCCGTTGGTAGCTGTCAGTGTCCACAGATAACCTCAGTAACTTCAGATACCCGCCCCCACTGCTCTCAAATAATCTCAGACAACCCATGATGCCCCTCTGCAGCCCCCAGAGCCCTAAATAATGCGTGGTTCTCTCATGCAGTCCCATTGCCCATCTCCTTCCCATACCCACGTTCTTTTCGAGTTCCAATAAAGCTAGGAGTTTTAGGGGCTTTAACCAGTGGGGTTTTGTGGGGACAAGAGAGTTTGGCTTCTAAGGCATTGTGGCTTCTACCTCAGTCTCTGGGTTTGGTGGCTCTGGGATGGCCAGCTGCTCTGCTATGAAGTCACTTAGGACCTGAGACCCTACTGTCAGACAGTACAGACCTGCAAGTCATGTAAATGAGTCACCTTGCAAGCGGCTCCTCCAGCCTGTGTACACCAGAACTGCATGGCCATGGCTATTTGGATTCTTTCCAGAGACATTGGGAGATATACTCAATTATGCTTGTTGGTGTAACTCACTACATTTGGGGTGACTTGTGATGCTATGTCAGGTCTCAAGGGCCTCTCCTTCCTTGGCCTCTTCTGCTGTGTCTCTTCCATTCAATGAGAGTCTGTTGTAAACCATAGGCCTACCTATGAAGTTCAGGGACACAGGAAGCATATTGGGGTGTGGTTTCAAAGGAATCCCAGGCCATTGAAGCTGAGCCCCCAGGTCCCAGATCCCACAGGGTCCCCATGGACACTGACTAAACTTCACTGAGGAGCGGCAGCTGCTTCTGCACACAGCATATAGTAGAAGCTTCTGCAGACAGCATATAGTAGAAGCTTCTGCAGACAGCATACAGTAGAAGCTTCTGCAGACGGCATATAGTAGAAACTTCTGCAGGTCTCTAACTTGGCCAGGGCTGGTGGCACATGGCCTTGACCTCTTTCTCTTCTTTTTTATCCCGCAGAGAAAGCTAGCAGGTGGCTAGGCTGTAGCTGATGTGTGTTATGTTAAGAGGAATAGCATGGGAGCTCTGTTTTTTGTTTTGTTTTGTTTCGTTTCCTTTGTGGTTTTGGGTTTTTTTGTTGTTGTTGTTTTGTTTTTGTTTTTTGAGACAGAGTTTCTCTGTGTAGCTTTGGATCCTGTCCTGGAACTTGTTCTGTAGATCAGGTTTGCCTCGAACTCACGGAGATCCACTTGTCTCTGACTCCAGAGTGCTGGGATTAAAGGCATACACTACCACCGCCCAACAGAAGCTCCAGTTTGGATGAGCACAGGAGACTTACCCAATCAGGCTGCCCTTGTGGCTATAGCTGATATTTTAGACCATTGCCTCCTTTTATAGGAGGACGGTGTGTCAGCAATAGTTAAAGAGACAGCCTCCGGAGCAAATTTTGAGCTCAAGTGCTACATCCAAGGTTCACTGAGGACTGACTTCATTTTCTGACTTGAGCTCCAGTTTGGAGACAGTAATTTCCCCTGAAAGGTGGTGGCAGGGCTGCAAATAGGCCTCCAGGAGGGCAACACAAGCCCCTGGCGCAATACCCCCTGGTCCCTCACTCTGGGCCCTCCTCCTACTGGCCGGGACTACTGGTAGACCAGCAGACCCACCTGTGGAATCCCTGTGTTTCCTTGATTGTCCCACGTGATGCTCAACCCTGTGGCCAGCCGAGAAGCATGCGGAGGATGGGGCAGAGGGTAGCCTCAACCCTTCATCTCGGATGGACTTCCTAGGGCCTGCACCTTCCCTTCTCCCTCCTCCCTAACTCTCTGCTGCTGCCCTCTGCAGCTCCTCTCTTCTCCCACCATCCTCTTGGGTTCTCTTTGGTTTCCTTCTTTTTCTTGCCCCTTCCCGTGTCCTTCTTGCCTCTTCTTCTTGTATCCTCCCTCCTCTCCTGTCACTGTTAGGAGGATCCATGACTCTAATGTTCGAGCTACAGTTCCAATCTCAGCTCTGTCACACTCAGACTTTGGGACTCTTGACAGGCTAACTTAAGATATTGCCAGTCTGTCTTGTGACCCCCTAGTGGCTCTTTCTGCTTTTCTGTTGCCTCAGGCTCTCCCCACAGCTCTTTTTCTCTGGGCCTCCACTCCTGCCTCTCTAAGAGCTTCCCTGGGCCTGGGTTTTGCCCCTGACGGGTTTTCTGGCTGCTCTACACTCTCACATACCTACAAGAACAGAGCCAGGTGCCTGGAGCACCTCCTTGGCAGCACTCATGAGCCGTGAGCTGCCCTGTGCTCTCAGGGACAGTCTCTTTAGGTTTCTTCTTTGGCAGAAGCTGATTTTTTTTTTCCTTATCCACCTGTGGGACCTGACCTGAAGGGTGTTTCCTGGATCCTGACTGAACCTTCAGCCACCCAATTCCTCCCAACACCCACATGGGAAGAGTTCAATCAAGGGCTGGGCAGGAACAGGCCTGAGAATCCTTGTAGTGTCCTGCATGCAGATTCTACCTATCACAGTGGTTCTGTGCCCTAGGGGGACCCTATTGTATTTCATAGCAGAGACTAGCATACAGAGCCAGGCAACTGTGAGGGCAATTGCCTAAGGTGGGATGAACACAGTCTGTGATAGCTTAGCTCAGGGCTCAGGCCCGTCCACATTCTGGAAGAGCATTGCCCCAGTTTTTCAGACGAGGAGCCTGAGGTCGAAAGAAGATGAACAGCACAGCCAGAGTCACCTGGACTGCGGTTGTTTCTCCAGAGTCCTGCTTCCAGTCTTCCTCCACCTCAGCCGTGTGCGGCAGGGACAGGCCAGGAGGTGGGTACAGAAGGACACTAGGGCCTGAATCAACCCCTCCATCTGCTTCTGCTGTCAAGGCTAGATCAGGTACCCTAGGGGCTGGCCTCTTCTTGTCCTGAAAGGCCTTCTTGTCTTGGCAAGGACAGATTCGCTATAAAGCCACATGCTACACACAATGAAGTGTGCAGCCTACATGCATCTCTGGCTTGGTTTCCTGTTGGTACACCCTGGTTGGCCATCACGCTGGAGTCACCCATCAGCATACACTATTCTGACGATGATGGCTGTGATGAAACACCATAGCCAAAAGCAACTCAGAAGGAAAGGGTTCATTTGGCTTATATATCCCCAGTCACAATCCACTGAGGAAAGCCAAGGAAGGGACTCAGATAGAGCAGGAACCTGGAGATAGGAGTTGATGCAGAGGCCATGGAGGAGTGCTCTTTACTAGCTTACTCAGCCTGCTTTCTTACAGAACCCAGGACCACCAGGCCAGGGATGGCCCCATCCACAAAGAGCTGGGTCCGCCTCTATCAATCACTAATTGAGAAAATGCCATACAGGCTTGCCTACAGCCTGGCCTTATTATGGACCCCCCTTTTTTTTCCCAACTGAGGTTCTCTCCTCTCAGATGAGTTCAGCTTCTGTTAAGTTGCCATAAAACGAGCCAGCACAGTCAACATACGTAGAACTCATTCTTGAAGTTTCCAGAAGTTCAGCTATACTTCCTGAGCCCTCTTGACACACGAGACAAGAATAGACCAGAGAGGGGAGGCTAGTGTTTTGGCAGCTCAGAGCCCAGCACTGGTAGGTGCAAGGGTGAGGCAAGGATTTGCCTCTTTCGCAGCCATCTCATGGGAGCCACGGAGATTGCTTGTTGGAGGTCTACCATCTGGTGACCGAGCTAGCTAGAGTGTGAATTTCATGCATGTCTACAATATGGTGAGCCTGTACCAAAGTAGGGGTTTTGTTTTGGTGTTGGGAATAGAACCCAGGGCCTCATGGCTTCTAAGCAAAGCTCTTCCACCGAGTCACACCCCCAGCTATCAGTTTCTCTGAGCTCCTTATGAAGGGGATTGACAGAGCTGTCAGAGGAGATTATAGCAGCCTCGAGTGAGTTCAGAAGCAGCAAGGACCATATAGGGAAGAGAATCCTAAACTGCATTGTTCTTCCAGAACAATGTCAAAAGTCACAAGCATCACTCACAAGTTGGTGGTGGACGTCCCCAGAGGTTCTGGCATGGTCCTGCCGGCGTCCTGTCGTTTTAAAACTTCCTGGCTTCACTATCCTGTTTCTTTCTGAGGAAAGACTACAGCTCATGAACCTCACAGACCCTCTGTCTGCTCAGCCAAGGCAACATGTAACCACAAACAAGGCAGAGTAGTAGGTACCCAGGATGGATGATCACTGGGCTGGGCTACAGGCCCCGGGCAGACAATTGGACGGCCAGCAGAGGTGATCTAGCTTGTTTGGCTCACCCAGCCATGAAGTATTCCCCGTGCACTTGTCATCTGAGGACAGAGCGCTGGATTCCTGTTCGGTGAGCACTCGCGGACACTTTCTCTGAGGCCTGCAGCGCGGACCGAGAAGAAAGCATTCTATGAAAACTCAGGCCTGTCGGCTGATCTCGGCAATTTTCAGTGCCACCATTAACCTTTAGTTTTGCAGACTTGGAGCGGCCCGCCTCCCTGTTCCCCTCAGCTGACGGGCG
>LOEQ01001254.1:148403-159607 GCA_001685075.1 Bramus lutescens
GAGCCAGTCCTGGAACTAGCTCTTGTAGACCAGGCTGGCCTTGAACTCACAGAGTTGATCACCACATAACCAAGAGTCACCTGGGAAGAAGGTGTTTCAACCGAGAAAGCTTTCCCAGATCAGGTTGGCCTGTAACCATGCCCGTGGGGAGTTGTCTTGATTATTGATGTGGGGGACCCAGTCTACTGAGAGTTGGTACCACCCCTAGCCGTTGGCCCTGAGTTGTATAAGAAAGCTAGGTGAACATAGGGCATGGAGAGGAGCCAGTAAAAGCCGTTCCTCTTTGGTTTGGGCTTCAGGTTCCTGCCTTGGCTTCTCCCAGTGACAGACTGCTACCTGGAAGTGTAAGTCAAATAAACCCATTCCTCCCCAGGTCGTTTTTTGGTCCTGGTGTTGCCGACAACAGAAAGCAGACAGGAGGGAACCCTCTCCGCTGCCTGACAACCCAGGGCTGCTTTGCTAAGGACCTGGGGGTTTTACCAAGGAAATCCGCATCTGGTCACCCAGCCTCCTGGGGGTGAGGGGGTATGTGTGCAGAAGCCTACTTCAGGGCACCACACCGACCTCAGAACACCTGTCATAAAGGTATGAACTTGGATAAAGACAGACAGCTGACTGTTAACCAGGCCACTCTAGTTGACAGGGAACCCCAGGATGTGCTGCGTGACCAATGGCCTTGAACAATCCTCTTCCTTGAGGATTCCTTGTTATCAGTGTCTGTGTGAAGGGTCATTCCCACCTGGGTGTGTGAAGAGAGGAACTTTCTGTTTACAATTTCTGGATACATAATTTTTGTTTTTTGTGGTGCTGGGGATGGAATCTTGGCACGCGTCATGTGAGCACTAGGCCACTGAGGTTCGTGCCTAACCTTTGTGTTTATATCTCTGTGGGAGATTGATTTTGATGCCCACAGCTGCCAGGTTTAATGTGTACTCATTCGATAACAATGTGGCTTTCTTTCCTTCCTGCCTGTGCAGAGGTTTAACAGATTTTAGTCTTCTTCAAATATGGATGAGTAACTCGGCACCCACAGTGGAGTGCTAACCAACCCAGGATAAAGAGTAAGCAGGTCCTGTTTTCATGGAACCAAAAAGTGTAAGATGCACAATGGTTTGTGATGCTGTATCTTGAGGTCCAAGAGGGAAGTCTCTGTATTTCCTGCCACTTTGGAAGACTGGGCAGGAAGTAATGCAAGTGTTTGGTTTTGTGTGTGCATATGCTGTTTTGTTCTGTTGAGACAATCTCACTATTTAGCCCGTCCTGACTGGCCTAGAACTCACTATGCAGACTAGGGCAGCCTTGAAGCCACAGAGACCCGGGGGGCCTCCATCTCCCAAGTGCTGAGATTAAAGGCGGTGTCTCCAGGCCAGCGCCACCCGCCCGGTCCCACCTATGCGTGAGCACACAGCCAGAGCAAAGGATAAACACTATTTAAGTGTTTGACTTTTGTGGTGACTTACTCTTATCAGCCAAGCCACCTCTCCAATCCTACTTTATAAGAGTAAAGGAAGGGCAGGATGGCGCCAGGCAACCCAACAACAGTCCAGGAGAGGGGGCTGGCGGCCGACCTCCCTCTGCTCGCCCTTCTGAGGGTCTCAGCCTTGACTGAAAACCGGTTACAACCAGACTGACACAGTGTCGCTTTCACAGGATTTGTGTGGACACTGCCCCAGTGCAAAAGCATGGAAAGCTTTAATTTTTATAAAAAAGAAATAAAATACAAAAACGGAATAATAATTACAGACAAAACTCCTCCTGCCTGAGACTTCCCTCTTTCCTCACTGTCCACTATGATTCTGGTGGGGTTCACTCTCGCAGGCAGGGCTTCCCTCAAGTTATCTTAGGGTCTCACTGCCCTGGGGGACAGGGAAGGCAGAGAACTGTACTGGGACCCAGGGCCGAGATCCTGGGGTTTCTGTAGACAGCATCCTGCAGAGGTACTTTTCTTGGGACACAGAAAAGGGATGGATGGAGGCAGGGGCCCTCCTAAGCCTTCTGACCACTTCCAGGCTGGGTTAAGAAGGGGGTCCATGCAGGAGAGCATTCAGGAGAGCCTGCTAGATGCCTAAGCCTACAAGCTAAAGGCTGCTTACTATCACCCTCCTTTAAGTAGAAAAAAGAGGCCTAGACAGTCAAGAGACTTCCCTGGTTCCCACCGCAAACAAGGGGCAGCTTAATCTCCTGGGGCTCTCCCCCTAACATCCTTGGGCTACCTCCAGTTGAATGCTACAAACCAGATCTCTTAGAAATCAAAGACTGAAGTCTGCAACTAGGGCACAGTGTTGGGGGAGGGCTGTGCTTTACAACTCCAGGTCAGGAGGAGGGCTTCTGTGTTAAAAAGCTCAGACCCAGATCTATGACCACATGGAGAAGGAGGCGGGGGTTGTTAGGCTTTTCCTCTCTGGGTTCTGGTTTTCCAACTCGGCGATGGTGCCCTGGTGTCCTTTGGTGGCCGAGTGAGGCTAGACAGAACAGTCCAGGCTGCAGTAGTCAGCAGACGAGAAGAGTCTCAGCACATTAACCAGGGGGAACATGAGCAGGGCACCAATCAGCGAGCCCAGCTGCACCGCTGCCCCACACCACAAGAGGGCACTGCGGCTCCCGTCACGCAAGATCAAACCCAGCATCACCTTGACGTAGCTGAGGCAGGCTGCAAACAGCACCCAGGAGAGCACCTGCGGGGGACAAGGCCAGCAGGGGAGATGCAGAAGGAAGACAACTGTAGGGCATGCCCTCACGGGCTAAGGAAGGGAGATGAAATGGCTCCTGACTACAAGGAGGTCCTATGGAGGTGACCCTGAAGGGCTAAGGGGACCACAGGAGCAATCTCTCCAGAGTAAAAGGAAACCCAGGTGTCTCTCCGTCCCCCAAATGATCAAGTCAGGTAGCATTTATGGCAACTTCACCTCCCTAAGTCCCCACTTTCATGAGAACCTTTCAGAGGACTCAGGCTAACAGAAAGGGCTGTCCCTGGGGTCCGCCCAGCCTTGAGAATTGAGAGTCAGAGGGGATACTACTTACGATGAGGACTTCTCCACCCCAGTGACCCTGCAGGATGGGGCAGGGACTCATGGCAGCCATGGCCATGCTGTAGGCCCCAAAGCTGGTTCCCAACAGTGTGAGCAACCCCAGGAACACCAGTGACCTGTGGCGGAGTGGAGAAGGGCAATGAGAGGAGTTGAGAAGCCTGACCTCTGTCCCCTTCACCTAGACCTCAGGAGTAGCCTCCAGGGTTAGACCTTCATGGAAAACAATCCTAGGCTACTTAGGTTAAGGGGGACACCAAGAGCCAAGTACCTCATGTTCATAGCAGATCACAGCTCAACCACCCAAACCTTGAGCCTGGTCCTTGGCCCACCTTTGACCTATTCTTGCCTGCACAGTGGGAGTGTGGTGGGCAGAGGTGCCCTGGGGGAGGGGATGGAGCACAGGCACTGGGCGGCTTCCCATGCGGGGGTGTTGTGTTGACTGCCATTTCCCTCATGGTACCACCTCCTTGCCAGGAAGCCACCAGGGGGGGCTTTAATCTCTGCAGGGCCCTTCAGGGTGTGATGTGCTTTCTCCAGGACCCTTCATCCCTTCTCTCAGGGAGGCCTGCCATCTGCTTGGGAGGTCAGCCAATGCGCCCTGGAGGAGACTTTCCAGAATGCCATCAGAATCTGGCTGGCAGCCAAGGACACCGCTTTCCTTGGGTGAGGCTCAGAAAAATGGCAACGCCTTCCCTGGTCCGTGAATGAGTGTTTAGGAACGGTTGACCAGTATCTGTGGAAACTGTCACCTGCAGCTTTTACTTCCTGTCTTAACTGGTTCTGTGTATCAACTTGACACAAGATAGAGTCATCAGAGAGGGAGGGGCCTCGGTTGAGGAAATGCCTCCGTGAGAGACCCAGCAGTAAGGCATTTTCTCAATTAGTAGTCAATGGGGGAGGGCCCAGCCCATGGTAGGTGGTCCCATCCTTGGGCAGGTGGTCCTGGGTTCTGTAAGAAAGCAGGCCTAGCAAGCCAAGCCAGGCAAGCAAGCCAGTAAGCGCTTCTCCTCCCTCTTCTGTGGCCTCTGCATCAGCTCCTGCCTTCAGGTTCCAGCCCTGCTTGAGTTCCTGTTCTGACTTCCTCCAATGATGGACTATGATCTGGAAGTGTAGGCCACCCCCCCAAAAAAAACTTTCCTCCCCAACTTACTTTTTGGTCATGGTGTTTCATCCCAGCAATAGAACCCTAACCAAAAGACACTTCCCCTCTGACTGTAACCTGAGATATGCACCTACAGAGACCTCCTACCCTGACTAACTGCTCCTTCTTGCAATGCCAAAGAAACACGAGAGCTGAATGGTGCAGCAGGTGCCGTCCATTGGAGTGAGCAGGACCCACCTGATCCTAGTTGTTCTGTACATACATCTGTCAATTCTTCACTGTCATGGCCCCAGCCAGGTTTCCAGGATGAAGATGATACTTTTGAGCCAGGAACCAGCCCGCTCTGGTAGTCTACGTTACATCTTTGTGTAGCTATCCTGGAAGTGCATCTTGATGGGGGCAGCTGGACCAGAGGCAGGAGCGCCAAGGCTAAACAAGCCCAGCTCCATCCCTTTCTCTAGGTCTTAGGGTTCTATATGTCCACTTCAGTAGCTGACTGTCACATGTACTGGTGGCCCTGCTGCTGAGACACTGGAGTACCAGGCACTGATAGAGAACAACCTATACCACATTCCTAGCCATCACAGGAGGAAGTATCATCATCCAGTTCTTCAGCTAGGTACCCTGGAGGCACAGGGTCCAAGCATGCTATCCCATGCCTCTGGGAGCCCAGACACCAACCACCTCACACATGGGGTTCCAGAATAGAGTGAGCTGCACCCTCAGAGTTCCCTGGGTCAGGTGGGGTACCTGTTAGGCAGGAAGATTGGGAGGAAGCAGGCGAGAGGGCTGGCCACGGCACTGAGGGCAGCAGACAGGTGGTAGGCGACAGGTCCATATGGCAGGCAGGAGTAGGTCTGCACGGAAGGCAGCACACCGTTGGTGAGCGCGTTGACAAAGGCCACCGTGGAGTAGATGAAGGCCAGCTGGGCTGGGCGGAGTGGGGAGACACTGACTTCCATAGACCCCTTGCCAGGGCTGCTTATAGGGGCACCCAGCGAGCTGGTGTCCCCTGTGTCTCGCGGCCTGATGGAGTGTAGGATAACCTCGGAGTGGAGAAGGTCCTCTATGGAGCCTTGCCGTCCCCAGGGCTGCCGCTGCAGGATGAAAAAGGCGACCAAGCAGCAGCCCATTAGGAAAGAGAGCAGGAGGAAGAACAGCAGTGGTGAGAAGCGTGGGGCCAGGTAGCGGCTTTCCAAGTGCCAGGCGAGGGGCGGCAGGGAAGGGCTATAGGTTGTCTGTGGAGGAAGAAAGCTGCAGTTAGCTGCGTCACTGAGGGAGACCGAGATGACAGAAACGTTCGCTATGTCAGATTTCCGGATAAAAACTGGGGAGGTTAGAGACATCTTGACCTTAGATTCTCATTTCCCTGGTCCTCATGATTTTATCTGGAGGCTTGGGATACCCCCCAATCTAACTAAAAGACCAGAATATGTCACCCTAGACTCCTTTAGTGCTGGTTATTCTAAACTGGTTGAGTTGAGCCAGACAGAGTCGTAGCCCCCCAAGGTCTACTGGAAAGGGATGTAGACATTTTCAGGACTGAGATATGCAACCTTTGTCATTTGTCAGAGTCCGTCTGAGTTTAGGACAGGCCACCTCTGCTCATCAGTCATCTCTTCTCCCCTCCCAGAGTACATCTCCACACTCGGATGAGCCCCAAGCCCCTGTCCCTTTCTGGTTTGGGAAGGCTTAAACCCCTATCACCTGGCCGGTCTTTGCTTCTCACACCTCTATGAACCTCTAACACGCACACACTTAAAATGGTCTTTCTGCTGTTCGCCCACCTCACACTCTAAAGTGCAGCTCTTAGCTGACAAGACGGTTCAGCAGGTGAAGGCACTTGCCATGCAAGGCTGACAACCTGCGCTCCAGCCCCAGAACCCTCGTAAAGGTGGGAAGAAGGAACTGATCCCACAAAGTTGTCCTCTGACCTCCACACTTGTACGGTGGCATGTGGCCCTATGCACACGTGCCAGAATATACATACTGATAAAATAAACAAAATAATGTATAGTCTTATGGACGAAACTATAAAAATAAAGGAAACAAGTTTTCCCTTCCCCACACTGGGGACCAGAGCAACAATGGCTCTGGGTCACACTTGGTACCTGGGTGATGTGGGTCTCCACTGTGGTCACAGGGTTCAAGGTGGTGCCCGGTGTCTCTGTGGCATTGATACAGGTGGTGATACCTGAGCCTTGCACGAGAGCCACCAGTGCGGGCAGGAGGCCACTGAGCCCCTCTCCTATAAAGAAGGTGGTGAGGTAGTAGATGGGCAGCTGACTCATGAAGGGCAAGAAAGTGACAGAGGAGGTGCAGTCCACCAGGGCCAGGAAGAAGGTGAGGATGATGAAGGCTACACTGTGCAGTTTGCCCTGGATCCAGGAGGTCATGTTCCACAGGAAGGCCAAGAGGATGCAGGCAGCCGTGCCTACGCACAGGATAAGGAAGATAACGGGCACCTCAGACAGGCAGCCGGGTTGGAAGCGATGCAACAGGGTGACTAGAAGGGGGCCTATGTTGGCCAGTTGGATGACCACAGTGAGGTAGGAGGGTAGGTTCCAGCCCTCGGGCAGTTCAGTCACCAGCAGGGGCAGCTCCACCCAGAGCCCGTTGATAGCCACCCAGGAGCCCATGCCAAAGACGCAGACCAGCAGGTGTGTCAGGAGGGCCATTGTGGGCAGCCCAAGCCAGACGCTGTCCTGTCCTCCAGGTCAGGCTGCACAAGGGCTGGTGGAGAAGGCACCTGGTGAGACAGTTCAATTTTATCATCAACAAGATGTTTTTATATCAGCAGAAAACATAGATCATTTGTTCACAGATAACCTTCAACTGGGCAAGGGTTTCCTCAGGAGGACTCAGAAATTCTGACACCATGAACAAAGAGTTTGATACACTCAACTTTAGACACGTTAAAACAGACAAATGCAATAAACACAAACAGGTAAACAACATATTTTTGCAAAAAAAAATTCCAAGAGCAAGATCAAAAGACAGCCTGGGGGAGGTATGGGCAAAAAAAAAAAAAAGGCTTGCTTCTTTAATGCATAAAGAGTTTTTCTAAACCAAGAACTGAAAATTCAAGAGAGAAGTCCATGAAAGATAGAAACAGTTATAGACTTATAGACTGAGTTTTGGGAAGATGATTCTGGGTGCCATTTCCATAGTTAATTTCCTGTGAGCTGGAAAAGTCAGCAGATAGGACATTTTTAGTCACAGCCAAGGAAGGTCACCCACGACACACTAGTGTCCTCAATGAGCAGGTGAGGAAGAGGCCTAGAAGGGCAGAGCCCAAGGCCACCCAGCCAGCAAGCGAGAGCTGGATCAGCCTAGCCAGTTCCTCCTTGAATAGAAGGGGGGACCCCTCTCCCCCCACTGCATGCCCTCGAACTGGTCTCATGCCAGCACCCACTCGATCAGCCAGCACCCACTCGATCAGGTAGCCACAAGCAGACTCCAAGCCTTCTTTGTCCCTTTTTCTGTTTTGGTTTTGAGACAAAAATCTGTTAAACCCAGGCTAGCCTAGAACTCTAGATCTTCCTGCTTTTGTCTCAGGGGTCTGTGTCGCCACAATCATGAATCCTCTATTGTTCTCGTAGTTCTAGAGCTTTCTTGTGGCCAAGCCTCACCCAGGAATATTGGATGCTCTGGCAATCCCCTTTCCTGATCCCTACACAGGAAACTGACCTAGCAACAGGAGACGATTTGAGAGATGGGAGAGGAAGCAGAGACGAGACCTGGGCCTTCATTATATATAAAAGATGTTGTCGAAGATGGGCGTGGAGGCGCACACAGTTAATCCCAGCTCTAGGGAGGTAGAAGCAGGCGGATCTCTGTGGGTTCAAGGCCAGCCTGGTATACAGAGGAAGTTCCAGAACAGCCAGAACTACACAGAGAAACCCTGTCTCAAAAAACAAACAAACAAAACAAAACAAAACAAAACAAAAAGACACTATTCTGTTCTTACCCAGGGCACACCTGGCTGTGCCAGAGGACCTGGAGAGGGCTTGGAAGCTGCACTTGCTCTCCTGCCCTGCCTATAAAGTGCTGTCCTGGCCTGCCCCTTCTCCACCCAGATTCCTGCAAGATCCTGCCCTAGGAAGCCCTTGTTGGGCCGGTGCTCCAGGGGGCGCAGGAGGACCTGAACCCTACTCTGCTGACTCTTCCTGACTCAGCAAAGGATAAAGGAAACAGAGGGAGTCAACAGTAATTAAAGGAGGCAATCTCCTCTTCAGGGCTATCATGTGAGAGATCCTGCCTGGTGTGTGTGTGTAGGGGGGTAGGTGCAGAGATCAGTGGGGCTACATCAGGGTCTGTACCCCAGCTCTCTAGGTCTGGAGATCCTGTGAGAAGTCACCAGCACTGATGGCTAACAGGGAGGGGGATGTCCCAGGCGGAGGGAACAGCATACCCCAAAGTCAGACTGCTTGTCTCAGAGCAGAGAGTGTGGTAGGGAGGTGGGGACGTGTTTAAAAGATGAACATTAGAGCCGGGCGGTGGTGGTGCTCACCTTTAATCCCAGCCCTCGGGAGGCAGAGGCAGGCAGATCTCTAGAAGGCTGAGGCCAGTCTGGTCTACAGAGCGAGTGCCAGGACATCCTCCAAAGCTACACAGAGAAACCCTGTCTTGAAAAATCAAACCAAACCAAACCAAACCAAACCAAACCAACCAAACAAAAAAGATAAACATAAGATGAGGTGTAGCTCAGGTATAACCCTCCCTCCCCATCCTGGGTATTGAACCCAGGTACACATATATGCCAGGCAAGAGGTCTATCACCAAGCTACACACAGCCCTCTTGCCTTTACTTTTGAGGCAGGGTCTGAGTTGTCCAAGTTGGCTGTAATTTCATTCCATAGCCCAGACAGATCTTAACCTTGGGATGGCCCTGCCTCAACCTCCCTAGAAGCTGAAACTGTAGGCCTGGGCCATGAGGCCTGGCTCAGTATCTGTAATTTTTTTGCCCTGTTTTCAGTGGTCTTGTGGCTCTTGCTTAGTTGTGTGCGTAACCTGCCTTTATTGGGTGCCTACACCCAGCTGAACAATTGTTCTCTGATTACAGGAATGTGAATAAATCTATCAGCAAGAAAGCCAGAAAATCCAAATACAGAGCAGTCCAGGCAGCAGTGCGTGCTACAGAGCTACAGAGCCAAGAAGAGCCGGGAGGTAGGAATACAAGCCTGAGAGGAGTCTGGGAAAGGACCGGAGTGGAGCTGGCCAGCCCGTACAAGACCTCCTCCATGTTCAAAGAACAGCTTTGGGACCAGTGTGGCTGAGGCTATAAGATTAAGGGAAGCAGAGGGGGAGTCACCAGGGCCTTCAAGGACAGTGTTGATGTATCCTCAGTGGCCCACAACCCCCCTAGGTGGAGGAAGACCAGTCCTGACTGGTTATGGTGAAGTGAATGATGGGGAGCCACGAAGGAAGCAGGGCACAGCCATTGCAGATCAGGGTGCTGACAGACATTGAGCAGCCATGGCTACCTTGTTATCTACCTGTACTGAACCCCTCACCTTCTCTGTAGCCTCTCAGCAGTACCGGGTTCACTCTATTTCACAGAGGAAGAAACTGAGGCTCAGAAAGGAAAAAAGTGTCCAGAGTCACACAGTTGGTTAGGGTGTATGGGACTATGGAGCAGGCCCCAGAAAGGAGCGAGAAGAGTGACATTTCGGACCCTGGGGCCAGGAAGAAGAGAGTGAGGAAGGGCTGAGGGGACCAGAGACACAGGCCCTAAGATAGAGCTGCTTCCTGGGTGCTAGAGTCCCCTGGGGGAGTGCAGAAGGCCAGAGACTGGATCAAGTCCAGAAACAAGTGGGTGACTAGAGACCTCAGAGGGTGACCTCATGGCAGGGCCTTTTGATTTTCTCTCTCTCTCTCTCTCTCTCTCTCTCTCGTGTGTGTGCGTGTGTTTGTGTTGCAGGGGTGAACCAGGGTCTTGTGCATGCTAGGCAAACACATACCACCTCCTTTGTTACTTGTACATCAAACACTGAATGTCAGCGGTCCCACACCCCCATTGTGTGGTACTGGGCTACCTCCTCCCCCACTTGGTGTGACCTTGTTCCTGGACTGTAACAGTTTCCTGGCTTCTGTGCAAAGCCTCCCATCTAGGGATCCTCAGAAAGCAGCCAGTCATGGAGCCTACCGGGGCCTATCAGCTGGTACAGAGTGCTCCCACAGGAAGAGGGGTGTATGTGGGGAGGTATTCTCTCCTATGTGGAGGCAGCATCTGGCTTGCAGGACACTGGGCCACCCTACACCCTGGCGCCATGGTTGAATGCTCACACTGCATAGAGAGGCTGGCAGTTGGTAGGCACTGAGCGGATGGGCCAGACTGGAGGGAGCTGGTACTGGCTTGCTGGTGGCCCTGGGGACTGGGTAGGACCTGCCTGGCTTTGGGTAGACAGAGCAGGGGATCAGAAAGTCAACCTAGGGAAGGGAGTGGGGTACTGAACAGGGTGTGAGGAGTTATCGATGGTGGACAGGGCATTGGGGCCCAGAGAACCAACAGTTAAAGGTGCAGAAATAGTCAAGAGAAGCTGAGACAGAGGAAGAGGCCAAGAGGAGGCCTTAGTTCAGGGGCAGCTGCTGGGTGGCCAGGAACCTGGGTCCTCTCACACCTAAATGGGACAGGAATTTTCATCTATACCTTCCAACTCATGTGACTCAAGTTCCCCTTATGAAGACTTGGCTGGGCAACCACACACCCAGCAAGCAGCTGGTGGCAGTAGCATCCTGATCTCAGAGAGTCGTCTGTCATTCAGGCCTGTGCTCCCTGGCGGTATGATCTTGGGTCATTTGCTCACTTTCTTTGAGCCTCCTGGGAGGTCCCACCTGTGAAAGGACCTGGGTATGTCAGGACTTGGTGGCCCAGGTTTCAGGGAGGGAGGAGGTCTCATGGTTCCCTTCCTTCCTCTCCTCCCTGCGCCTGCGGGCCAGGAAGGGCATCCAGCCTCCCACGCCAGCCGAACTTTCGAGGAGAGCGATCCCCAGACTGGTGGGATCTTGTGCGCCCGGGCCAGGCTGCTGAGGCTCAGTTGGTGGATACAGGTCTTGCGCAGCAGCATCGC
>LOEQ01001254.1:196677-207770 GCA_001685075.1 Bramus lutescens
CTGGGGCTCCCGGCCAGCCTGGCCCCAGCTGCCGGGTGCCTAATTAGGCAGAGATGAGACCTCCTTTCTGTTCCCATCAGCTGACATGACAGCTTGGGAGAATGCAATTTGGTGATCCACTCCAGTACTGGAGATGTAAACAGCTCCTGGGAAAAGCCTCAGTTTACCCTTTGGCACAGAGTGGAATGTAGCTGACTGTAGGGGCTGTCTCTGGTGAAATCATTTCTTCAAGCAAGGCATCCCAGGAGATTCAGGGCAGACCTCCCCATCTGTCCTGGCATCTTTGGTGTAGGGGAGCATGGAGCAGTGAGGAGTAAAGTGATTGGCCCTTGAACTCTGGGTTCTCAGAGTACAGTGGGGACATAGGCAGCTACCCCTCATACCCAGAAGGTAGGGGGTCTGTCTAGGTGTGGACAGAGCTCTTCCACTAGCTTGCTATTTTGTTTTGTTTTCTTAGCTTTGTCTTTTTTAGATTGATTTTATTTTGTATATATGAATGTTTTGCTTGCCTGTGTGTATGTGTCCTACATGGGTCCCCGGTGACTGGGGAGGTCAGAAGAGGGTACTGGATTCATTTTAAATATAATTATAGATGGTTGTGTGTCACCATGTGGTTGCTAGGAATTGAACCCAGGGTCTCTGCAAGAGCAGCGAGTACTTTATACTGCGGAGCCATCTCTCCAGGCCCCTGGCTAGGTCTTTAACAATATTATATATTTCAAGTAATGCAATGGACCATTCCCCCAATTTGTTATTAGAAAACCTTCGTATATGCAGAAATTACACAATGAACTCACCCACCTCCAAATGCACTTTGATGTTACCCTGCATCCACCTATCCATTAAATCAACACTTCTTAACACACTTCTCAAATTAAAGTGTGAGTATCAACACACTTCCTTCCAGGGTATGATATATTATTTTATATGATGTTTGTGTGCATGTGTTTGTACAGGTGAACTTGCCTGCGCATGTACACGTGGAGGCCAGAGGTTCACATCTGTTGTCTGCGTCTATTTTTTTCCATGGTGTTTTTGTTTTGTTGTTGTTTTGTTTTTTTGAGATAGGGTTTCTCATTGGACCTGGAGTTCCCCATGTTCAGGTGTGCTGGCTAGCCAGCGAGCCCTGGAGATTCACCTGTGTGTGTCCCTGCCATACTGGGGCTACAGACACTCATCGCCACACCCAGTATGTATCCCCGACCACCTGTGTGTGTCCCTGCAATGCTGAGGATCTGAACTCAGGTCCTCACACTTGTTCAGCGCACACTGTACTCAATCCTGAGCCAGCTCCTCAGCCCCTCATGTCATTTGTTTGTTTGTTGTTTGTTTTTAATAACAGTGAAACTCACAGCTCTTATAAAGGCCACCACTTTCAGAGTTTAGCCAAGTGTGTCTTGTGCCCCAAGTCCCAACACCATCACCGTGGAAAGCTACCTGTGTCCCTCCCTCCCACATCCTGCTCCCACCTGCAGACTCCTCTCTGCTTATAAATGGGTAAACAACCACCATGAAAGCATCCTTCCCCTCCTAGCCTGGATCCTCCTGAGCAACCACTTCAGTTCTTTAAGTAATTTTTAAAAAAATTTTTTTGGTATGTGCCTTTGTATTGCTAAGGAGCTTTTCCCCCTTGCTGCTGGTTGATTTGGGGCAAATATAGATTGGCTTTGCCATCTGGTGCCTTTATAGTGAGGCCAGCAGCGTGCTGGCCTGGCATGGCTCAACCCTTCCCCTCACTGGCCATGGGTCAGTTTTCTCATTCGAAAGCAGTCCTGTCCTTTCAGGTGACTGAGCTGCTGAGAAGACCTGCATTCATGTGCTTAGCATGATGCACAAGCCTGGCAGGCGTTCAAACTTCCTTTTGATTAATACCAAGGAAGTTGCCTTTTATTTGCATGCTTCGCTAACTTGGTGTGCCCCAGTTTTTCATTGTGATTATACAATGTTTCGGTCACAGCTCTACAAATGCTGTCTCACATCGCATATCTCCTTCGTGTTTCCTTCCATTGTTTTCCCACCAGTTGCTGTTTGCTTGGCTTTTCTTGTTTTGCCTGGTGCCCCCTAACCCAGCCACAATTCCCTCAGTTTTCCCAGAGTTGTATGACAGACAGCCACTCATTTATTGGTTTCAGTCTCCCTTCTGAAACTCTTCAAATGCTTTTGAACAAACCATCCTCATGTCCTTTAAATTGGAGCCACTCTTAAAAATAGAACCTGTAGAATACTTGTAAGAAAAGCATCCATGAGAGCCCCCGAGTGCTAGGAGCCGAGCTGGGGACCAAGCAGATGGGAGCTAGATGGGTGACCATGGCCTTGGCCAGGGCATCTTCAAGATGGGTAAAGACTGACGCTGTGGCCCCTGCCCTGCACCTCTCCATCCACCTGGAATCCCAGGTCTCCAGGGAACCCAGATACATTCACATGTACAATGGGGATCATTTAGTCACTCTGCAAACATTCCTTGATCACAGGATTTGGGGCTGTGTTTTGGGTGTTACATGTGTAATGATGGCCCTGTGTTTTGGGGGACCTCAGAGGGGTGTGGGATAGAGAGGAGTCTATAAAAGGCAAGTGAGCAGGAGTAAGTGGGGAATGGGTACAGGAGAACCCTGAGAAGAGACAGGCCAGATAGGCCTGAGGATTTGTTTCTGTGCTAGAAGGGTGGACCGACTGCTTGTTCCTAGGGCTAGAATGGGGAAGCCTGAGATATTTGAGCTAAAATGTGAAGCTAAGGTTAGGTAGGAACTAACTGTGATGAAGGGTAGAAACAGAAAAGGATTCCAGATGCCACGTGTGAGGGCCCTGTAGCTGAAGTACAGAGAAAAGGTGTTTGGACCTGGAGCACCAAGCCAGGTTCTGAGGAGCTGTGGGAGCCTTTGAATAATGGGAGAGCTCGTCCTGCCAGACAGCCTGGACTACACCCTCAAGTTCACCCTGTGCTTAACAAGGCCGTCATGACCTGTGTCCTGTTTCTCTTCCATATCCCATGCTACCTCCTTACTGTTCTAGGAACACACCAGACATTTCTGCCCAGGGCCTTTGCACATGTTGCTTCCTGACCAGTGCTGGGGACCCACCTGACTCTTTTTCTCCACTGTTCAGTGTCTGTCTTGATACCTCCTCTTCCCTGAGCCCTTCCCTGTCCATGCCTGAGTTCACAGGCGTCACTGTGGCCTCTGGGCCCCTCTCCTGCTTTAGTTTTGCACAGGCCACATGCTGGGTGTGTTACACACATGCTGTGACTTCACTAGAACAGGAGCTCCATGAGACAGGGACTTGCTCTGCTCTGGTGTTCCCAGCCTCTGGGGTTCAGATTCTATCTGGATCTTTCCTGTTTCTTCTTTTCCCAGTTGTGTCTTGAGGCGAGAGAACAACTCTAGATTGGGATGCTTAGCCCCAACTTTGAGAAGCAGAATCAGTGGTAGGAAGAGCTGGATTTCTGCCTGGCCTCTGGGAGTTGAAAATAGCATGGCATGGCCCCTGGTGAGGCTCCTACCATTCCATGCTGTTGTGCTGGAGCAGGGGAAGGAGCCGCTCTGTATGGAGCCTCCTGCCTGGCGCCGAACTGGAGCCCACTGGAGCCAGGTCACCTGACAGCTGCCATGTTCTGTGGCTCTGCCTGGCAAGCTGGCCTCCTCCTCACCTGACCACCTTCCTTCTGTGTCCATGAGGGATGGGATAATCTCTTAATCCTGCAGTTTGAGAAGCTTGCTCTTGCCTGGGGCCTGACTTCACTCCTATACTGCTTGGCTGGTGGAGACATGGGATTAGCTAGTGGATGGGTATGTGACACATGTCTGTGCCTTGCTTCCAAATACTGCCCTCTTCTCTGTGATCACTTGGGATTGGTGAGGTTGGGGGCCAAGAGCACACGGAGTCATGGGGAGTTCAGGCTCCAATCCCATCTTGGTATCTCCCCAGAGGGTGCACCGGCCACCCCTGCTGTCCAGCCCAGCAAAGGGGAGGGGCCACCATCCCTGACACTGTCAGGATGAGCATCCTAGTGCTACACAGGAGTTTTCAACCTTGATTTGTCGTCAATATTTAAACACTTAAATTGTTGGAAAGAAAACCATATACCCACTCAGTAATAAATCCCTCTGTAACCACAGACACCCACAGAGCAGGGTGGGGACAGGATCAGCATGAAGCAGATATGGCTCCATTATGGTCTCAGAAGGGGAAGTCACATGCTTGAGGTCACAGGTAGAGAAAAGGCTCTCACACACCCTGCCTCAGTTGGTCACTCTATCTGGGTATCTGTGATCCCTCCACAGACGTGAGTGTATGACCATGGTAAATGAAGAGGCCTGCCCCAACCCACCGTCTCCACCCGAGAGCACCCAGTCTCCTGAGAAGTGGGGCTTTAGAGCATGCTCAGAGCCTGGTGTCCCCTCGCAGTTTCAGTGTGGGCAAGCAGCTGAGCACAAACAGACTACAGATATCCCACCAGCAACTGTGGGCTGTTCTTTCTCATCCCACTACTGTGCTAGCAATGAAAAATGGCCGTCTCTGAGAAAATACTAAATTCAGGCCAAGCTGTACATGAAGCCCTACGTAGCAGTCAAAAGTGCCCTATGCACATTTGGTCTGCAACCACAGAAGACTGTTCAGGGGCAGTGTTGGATGTCTGTGGGGACAGGAACACGGCCTCAAAGGCATGCAGGGACTCCAATAAATGCTCTCCCCTGACCCTTGGAGATGGAATTCACTGGCTGCCCGGGGTCAGTGGTAGGAGGGAGACTTCTCCTTTTTGTGCCTTTGGAATCCAAATTTATATAAATCGGATATAAATTTATTATCTACACAGAAAAAGTAAATAGATTTCAAAGGAAGTAGCCAAGAAGCCCAACACAGATAGGCCCAGCTGGATGCCTGGGCTGCCTTTTGGGTTTGGCCCAGCTTGGCTACGCAGCTCCACTTCTAGAGTGATATTTTAGTTTTCACACCCACGGGAAAACCCAGCCAATGGGCATCAGGTTCTGTGCTGAGTGCCTGCCAAGCCTGGTTGTGGATATGACGAAGCCCCAGGAATGGCATGGTCTACATACCTGAGGGATGATGCAGTTTGAGCCAGAGGGATGGAGAGATGCCACTTTTCACAGGCTCCCCAACTTGCCACTGTAGCTCTGTGCACGCCAGTCTTTCTTTCCTTCCTTCCTTCCTTCCTTCCTTCCTTCCTTCCTTCCTTCCTTCCTTCCTTCCTTCTTTCCTTCCTTCTTCCCTCCCTCCCTCCCTCCCTCCCTCCCTCCATTTTTCCTGTACTCAGTAAGGTACCCTCTCAAATAGGCCCCAAGGGTATAAAACAGTGAGAATCCCTGCCTGTGGAGCTCAGGTGATAAAACTTTTGGGGACCTACATAGATGTGTGCACCAGAATTCTCCACAAGCCTGTTTCTACATTTGCTAAAGAGTTGAGTGTTCGGGGCAAGACTTACCCCCCAACAGTTGACTGTCTGAAGACTGAAATTCTTTTTCTGCCTCATGCTTGCTGTGTGGCCTTGGAGAAGTCACCCAATTCTTGCTTTCTGAGTCCCAATTTTCTTTGCTGCAACATGAGTAACACCTACCATGACAGAGAGATACAGGTCAGAGGGTACAATGCCCAAAAATGCAAGCTAGCTGCGTCATCATTATCACGCCACCAGAAGGAACAGTGAGTAGAGCCTCCCAGGTTGAGAGAAGTTTTGTTTCCATGGTGACAAGTGCCGTGGGCCGGGCTGGACCAGACTTGGGAAAACTAAACTAACTAGTTTCCTTCCAGCCTTTTGGCTGTTTGTGCGGCTAGCCTGGGGTCACAGCACCTGGAGTCAGAGCACAGGGGCAGTATGGGGGAAGACATAGACTGTCCCTTAGTCCTAGACTCATCTGCTTCCATTGAGAACACTATCACCTGTGTACATGCTGAACACATGGGTCGGGTGGATGTCACCACAAAGGTCTTGCTAACCCCAGCTGCTTCACTATGTCCACAGATGCCAGCTCTCTCTTTCTTGGGCACTTGAGTCTTGAGTGAGGACAGGAAGGCAGAGGAGGTTAGAGCCATGACATTCTGGTGCCCTGAAGAGGAAAACCACAGGCTCTGGCTAGTCTCCAAAGGGGCTCCATCCTGCTCTTGCTGGACCCCTAGGGTTCACCCAGATCCATTCTGGGAATACTGGCCATGTTCCTGGGTTACTCCCTCTGGTGTCACTCAACTCCCCCTGGCCAAGGTAACCAGAGAAGCAGCACTGTTGAGGGCTAAGTGGGAAACCTTGGTGGCCTCTCTGGCCTGGGTAAGCAGTCACACACATCTCTGGGAAGAGCACTGACCTTGGAATCTGATTCCCCAGAACATACCGCTGAGTGGTTTAGGGGAATAAAAAAAATCACTGTTTGTGTGGAATGGGAAACCTCAGTGAGCAGATGCAGTGAAAGATACAGGGAGGGGCTCAAAGCCATACGCCAGGGTAGGGCAGACCCTGGAGAGCCACACCTGCCTTTGAAGACCCCCTCCTGGGTTGGGGAGCTTACTCTTCTTTATCTTCGGGGCTTGCTCTTCCATGAACCCCCAAACCCTGGGTCCCTGTGCAGTTCCTAGCTCTGGCAATTGCATCAATGTCCCATGATCTGGCTAGGCAGACAGGGCAAGGACATGTTCAACGTTAAATTGCCACTTCATGGCTGAATTAGAGTCTGAGGCAAAACCAAAAAGTGGGTGCTTTTTGCTTGGAACTTAAATGGGAGTTGGGATGTGAGGGGAGCTTTGTGAACCTGACCAAAGAATTTTGAAATGGTTTGCTCTTCTGTGGCGTTGATCCCTGAAACAGTAACTCACAGAGACCATCAAGACACACCATCAGCTAAGTGTGGGTGGATCCCATCTGACTGGCTTTGCATTTGGATTTTGGGTCCTGCTGTGCATGAGTGTGTGTATGTGTGTGTGGTGTGTGGTGTGTGTATGTGCATGTGTGTGTGTGTGTGTGTGTGTGTGAACTATGGGCTAGGCACCACACTTTGTGCCTCTGTTCTGTTTTTTACTGAAGCCTTACAACCCTCTCAGACTGCTAACATTTTCACTTCCCAGATCGGGACGTCAAGGCCCAGAGAGGTTGAGATGCTAACATCAAGGTTCACTAGCCAAGATCTAAAACCAGGGACTATGATCATGCCTAGTGGATTTCACCACTGGTCCCTGGCTCAAGGGTGGGGAGGAAAGATTGGAGGTGGCTTTGCTATGCACAGATGAATTCCTACTGAGGAGAAGCTGTGTGTTGCAGAGGCTGGAGGTTGGAAGACATTTCTCTGTGGGTGAGATAGAGCCACGTGGTGGAAGAACAGAGTCATCAGCACAGTTGGGTGGAAGGTGTAATGACCTGGGATGGAATGGCATCTTGTTGACTGCCCCACATTCACGCTACGGGTGGCAGTTCAGGTTCAGCAAAGCAGCATCACGATGTCATTGGCTAATCCTGTCACAGTGAAGATAGGCAGCATGGTCTAATGGTCAGGGCCATGTGCTCAGGAGTCGGGACCTGTGTGTGGTGTATGTATGTGCGCATGTGGAAATCAGAGGTTAATATTGAATGTCTTTCTCGGTTGCTCTTCACTCTATTTTAATTAAGTAATTAATAATTAATTTAAATTAATAATTAATTAATCTATTAGTTATTAAATGTATGTGCATGATGTGTGTGTGTGCATGTGGGTGTGTGGATGTGGGTATGTGCCACAGTGCATGTGTGGAGAGTGTCTCTGTGTAGCTCTGGCTGTCCTGGAACTCACTCTATAAACCAGGCCAGCCTGGAACTCAGAGATTCAACTGCCTCTGCCTCATGAGTGCTGGGATTAAAAGGGTGTGCCACCATACCTGGCACCTACCTTATTTTTTGAGGCAGGTCTCCCTCTGAACTTGAAGCTTACTGTTTAGCGCCCCTGAAATCCACTTGCGTCTCTATCTCACAGTCCCAAGTACTGAAATTACAGATGTGCACCGAGCCCTGCCGTTTATGTGGATGCTGGGAATCTAAACAGGCCTTTATGTATGTCTAGCAAACACTTCACCCACTGAGCCCTCTCCCCAGTCCCCAAGAGTTAGGGCTCTGGCTTTGGATGTGACATCCTCCTTGTCTGGACCTCAGGCTATGGAAAAGTCACTCATTCTCTTGACCCTCAATGTATTTTTTCTAGTTTGGTTTCTGTTGCTACGGTAAAACAATGGCCAAGAACCAATTGGGGAGAACAAGTTTTATTTGCCCAAGAGAAGTCAGGGCAGGAACTCAAGTAGGGCAGGAACCTGGAGGCAGGCACTGAAATAGAATCCACGGAGGAGTGTCACTTACCAGCTTGCTCCTCCTGGCAGTTTGCTTTCTTATACAGCTCAGTACTACCCATCCAGAGGTGGCGCCACTAACAATGGGCTGGGCTTCCTCACATCTGTCATTAATCAAGAAAGTCTCCTCAGGTTTGCGTGTAGACCAATGGGACGGGGCATTTTCCCAGTTGAGGTTCCCTCTTCCCAGATGACCCGAGATTGAGTCATTGACAAAAAAACCTCAACCAGTATAGCGTTCATTTCTAAAACAGATTTAGACCAGCCCTGAAGGGCTCCTGCTCACCTCTGCACTTACCCTGCTCTCTGCCTCTTTGTTTTCCCAAATCTGCCCTTTCCTTCCTCAGTAGACTGTAGTGCTGGCCACTCTTGAAGCTACTGGCCACCAGAAAAATGCAAATCAGTAGGCGAGACTTCTCCAAAATATCCCTAGGAGAGGCTTGTACCGCGGGAGGGAAAGCCCTTTGCTTCTTTCTCTTCTTGCCTAGGGCTCAGGCATTATGGCTAGAGCCCAGTTGCCATCTTGGATCAAGAAGTTAAAAATGGATCACTTAAGTCAGGCTGAAGCAACCTGAGGTTAGGAAGGAACTAAGGTGTTGATAGCACACCGAGATTGGATCAAGTCTGCTCAGATTCTTTCTGTACTTCTTAAAAAAAAAAAAGCAAAAACCCAGCTGGGGACAAGATAGCTCATTGGTTAAGAGCACTTGTTGGTGTTGCAGAGGACCTGGGTTCAGTTCCCAGAACCTACAGGGTGGGGTGGCTCACAACCATTCATAACTCTACTTCCGACCTCCACGGCACCAGGCATGCATTTGATGCACATACATAAATGCAGACAAGAGTTTATACACATAAATCTGAAAACGGCAGCAATTCCCAGTCATGGACTAGAGACCTGATTCAGTGCTAAGACCACTGGATTCTCCTCCGGAAGACTGGGGCTTGATTCCCAGTCCCCGCATGGCAGCTAACAGCTGTTTGTAACTCCAGTTCCAGGGGATCTGATGGCTTTCTGGCCTCTGTGGTCACCAGGCACACATGTGGTACACATACACTCATGCAGGTCAAACACCCACACACATAGAAACGGAAACCTGGTTTTAGAATAATTTTGCATTTAAGAGTTATTCCAAAAGTCAGGCCTAGTGGTGCACACCTTTAATCCCAGCACTCGGGAGGCAGAGCAGGTGGCTTTATGTGTGTTTGAGGCCAGTCTGGTCTACAGAGTGAGTTCCAGGACAACCAAGACTATGTAGGAAGCCCCTGTCTCAAAGAAAGAAACCAGACAGATAACAACCAAAGTGTTAATTGAAAGCTAGTGCAGTTTCTGCCCGTTCCACAGCGCTTCCCCCACTGTTAGCCTATTAGTATGCGAGGGCCCTGGCGGGGTGAAGCGCTATTCACCCAGGGGTGAAGCTATTCTAAGGGGAGACACCTGTCCCTCTCCTTTGGGCTGCTACACTATTGAAATCGTGGCCTTTAACAGTCCCATGCTGGGAAAGGACAAGGATGCGGCAGACTAGCCAAGGAGGAATTGTCTCCAGGAGAGAGATTTCATTGCTCAGTTTTGCGTACCTCTGCCCTTCCATCTGAACATAAGCCTCATGTCGGCACCCCAAGAAGGGCTTGTGGAGAGGGGACTTGAGTGGTCCCTGATGTCTTTGTTCCTCTTCCCAGTGGGAACTGAATGCATCTCCTTTCTCGGCTTTTCACTATGACTTTCTCTTTAACTTGGCCTGTTGAGAATGGGGTTCCACACCTGAACTTGTCAGAACTCATGCTCAGACCTTAAGAACCCCGTATACTGCATCCATCAGTAACATCATATTGCATGTATCCCAATTAACCAATATTATCACATTATCCTTAGCTTGTAAGCTTACACAGTTTTTTTTCCTACAACTTCTTCTGGGTCTTGGGCTGCTTCCCACCCAACTGTCGTGTCTCCTCTGGCTCCTTTGGGATGTGGCATACTTTGTGAGTTTTCAGATTACTTCCCGGTGTTTGGGCTCTGTGATTGGTAAAGAGCACCAGAGCTGGCCACACCCTCCCCTCTTGTTGCCTTTGGGTGTGCTCTTAGAAGGACTTACTAGTCCTCTGGCAGGTTGTCTGTCAAAATTGTCACTCTGTTTTCATCCTCTTCTGTCCTAAGTACCCGTCCATGTTTTGGGAGTGGGCAGGTCCTTTGGACTGGTCTGGGTAGCCCCTCGTGCACACACAGAATGCTTCTTCATGGGAGTTTATCTCTTCTTCATATCTCATAATTGGTTTATGTAGACAATGACTCATACATATTTATCTGGAAAGTTGGAGTCCATCGCTGCCCTCCGGACTTGTGCAAATAAATGATGCTGTCTGGTCTTTAGGGCTTCAACTGGTTCTGCAGACTCCTTGACGTGGGAGAGCAACACTCTGAGGTGGGCATCTCCCAGCAGCTGTGTGAGAGTCCATCCTCTCCCTTACCGTGGAGGCCCCTCCAAGCCTGGCATTTTTTATCCCTTCCCTCTGACCTGCATATTATCTTGTCCTGACTAACAGGAGGGGCCAATCGCCCTGACTAACAGGGAAGGCCAAAGCTAGACCCAGGCAAGTAGCATTAAACCTAGCCAGGCTGCTGGAGGATAAAGCTCTGAGCTGGCCTGCTGATTGCAGCTGCTGCAGATGCATGGTCAGAACGTGCTGGCCCTTCCCCGTCAGAGCCTGTCCACACAGCCAACAGGACCAGGCAAATCCAGAGGTCAGACCCTGGGCCTCACACACACTTTGCACCCTTTTTTTTT
>LOEQ01001254.1:217301-236732 GCA_001685075.1 Bramus lutescens
AAGCAGTGATTTAAATAATACAGTTTCTGTGTGATTATTTCAGTTCTGGGCAGCGGGAACTAACAAGTGGCTTTCTCCTACAACAGATCTGTGCTTAAAATTTTCTATTTCCCTTTAATTGATGAGACCAATGGATACAAGTGTCAGCAGGGGGATTGATGGTTTTAACAATGCATCAAAGTGATTGGACTATTTGACCTCTTATTAAACACACTGGGTCAAAAAGAACACCCCCCCCCGAAAAAACACAAATGAGAATTCCTTTATGGATGTAAAGGAATTAACCTAGGTTCATTTTGTTGCTGTGATAGACTATAATGCCAAAAGCAATTTAGAGGAGAAAGGTTTTATTTAGGGCACAATCCCAGATCACAGCCACCACAACATGGAAGCCAAGGCGGCAGAAATGTAAAACAGTTCCTCACATCACATCTCTAGACAGGAGCAGAGAGGAGGGAATGAATGCATACAGTAACCCTTTGCTACATTTAGACAGTCTAGGGTGCCAATGGAGTGGTACAGACACCATGGGTGGGGCCTCCCACATCGACTAACATTAGGAATCCAGACTATCATATCCCCCACAGATGTGTCTACAGGCCAGTCTGATTTACAGTCCTTCATTGGTGAGTTGTTCTTCTCAGAAGATTCAGGCTGACAAGTATAATTAATGTCTAATGAACCATAAACAAACATCAACAAATTAAAATATTTAAAAGTATACTTCATTTTGTTGTTTCTGTTTGTTTGTTTGTTTGTTTGTTTTGAGAAAAGGTTTCTCTGTAATACTAGTTGTCCTGGAACTTGCTCTGTAGACCAGGCTGGCCTTGAACTCACAGAGATTCANGCATACAGTAACCCTTTGCTACATTTAGACAGTCTAGGGTGCCAATGGAGTGGTACAGACACCATGGGTGGGGCCTCCCACATCGACTAACATTAGGAATCCAGACTATCATATCCCCCACAGATGTGTCTACAGGCCAGTCTGATTTACAGTCCTTCATTGGTGAGTTGTTCTTCTCAGAAGATTCAGGCTGACAAGTATAATTAATGTCTAATGAACCATAAACAAACATCAACAAATTAAAATATTTAAAAGTATACTTCATTTTGTTGTTTCTGTTTGTTTGTTTGTTTGTTTGTTTTGAGAAAAGGTTTCTCTGTAATACTAGTTGTCCTGGAACTTGCTCTGTAGACCAGGCTGGCCTTGAACTCACAGAGATTCACCTGCCTCTTCCTCAAGAATGCTGGGATTAAAGGCATACACTTAGATCCATAAAGAAATTAGACTGAATTTAATAAAGTAATATGTTTTGGTAATTCTCATGTAATTAGAATATAACCATATGTTCTTAATAGTCTACATTTTAAAACACATTAAAATATTTTCATGTGATTAAAAATAAAATACAACCTATCAAATTGTGACATGAACATAAGACAGTTTATACAGGAATGTTTATGGTTTCACATACTACCATCAAAAACTCTGAAATTAATGATCAAAGTTCCCACCGTATAAAACTAGCACAAATTAAGCAACATGTAAATAGATCAAATAATTCATTGAACAATTTTCCCATGGAGATTACTACTCAGAACTAATGAGTTCGATTTTAATCACAAAATCACTCACTGGGTATGCATTAGAGAGGGAAACACAGGTTTTTGGTATTATAAATATGCTACATAAATCAGCTATAGGTAATTTGAAAGTTGCTGGCAACTCTCCTACCCACCTGCTTGGTAACACGTAGTTTAGTTCATGCACTGCAATTCATGAACTGTGTATAACACACCTAGATTAACTATAATGACCCCCAATTTCACTTTGCATCACCTCTCTAGTATGTTCCTACCACATGATGCTAAACTTCAACTTCTTTCCATGACCTCTTCAGTTCTGGAGTTCCTACAAAACTGAGTCTTCACTTTTGCCAATAGACTCTCCTGGTGTCTTACAGTGTCAAGCCTCAGCTTCTCTTTATGCCCCTTCCCATGCCTTCAAACAATTACCGCCCAGAAAACCCTTACACATTTTTCATGTTCAGTGGTAAGCATCAGTCAGATCCTAATGAAACATTTCTCAGATTTTTCCTCAATGATACTGGTATCCTCTTAATCACAATTGATTTTCATCCCCAACAGACCAGAACAACAGAGTCTTAATTCAAGATTCTGAGCAGTCCTGGTAGTCTTTAAGGGAATCTCAAGCTTTACTCTAAAATTTGACAAGGCAGGCATCTGTTACTTTCACTGCTCTTGGTGATATCTTTCACGTTCCCATAACAACCTGTAAAAAAAAATCAATGGATTTTCTATCTCAATGTTGTCAACTCCACAGTTCTTCCCAAAACAACATGGTCTCTTCTGTCACAGAATAGTCCAGGACCTGGTATGAATTTCTACCACTGTGGTAAACACCATGACCACGAGCAACGTGGGGGAGGGAAGGGTTTATTTCATCTTGTAATTCTTAGGTCATAGGTTACACTCCATCACTGAGGGGAAGTCAGAGCAGGAACCTGAAGGCAGGAACTACAGAAGAAGCCATGAAGGAATGCTGCTGGCTAGCTTGCTCCTTGTGTCTTGCTCAACTCTTTTTCTTATACTACCCAAGAGTACCTTCCCAGGCATGACACTATTCCCTGGTAGATGGGTCCTCCAATCTTAATCACTAATCAAGTTGGTGTTGAATCTCTGATGACATATGCAAATCTGTTCCTGTGAGACCTGGGATCTGAGGNCCAGGACCTGGTATGAATTTCTACCACTGTGGTAAACACCATGACCACGAGCAACGTGGGGGAGGGAAGGGTTTATTTCATCTTGTAATTCTTAGGTCATAGGTTACACTCCATCACTGAGGGGAAGTCAGAGCAGGAACCTGAAGGCAGGAACTACAGAAGAAGCCATGAAGGAATGCTGCTGGCTAGCTTGCTCCTTGTGTCTTGCTCAACTCTTTTTCTTATACTACCCAAGAGTACCTTCCCAGGCATGACACTATTCCCTGGTAGATGGGTCCTCCAATCTTAATCACTAATCAAGTTGGTGTTGAATCTCTGATGACATATGCAAATCTGTTCCTGTGAGACCTGGGATCTGAGGCAGACTATCACCTAATGTAGACAGCCTTACTGCTGGTTCAGTGTAGTTTTATACACGAATGTAACAAAGAAATCAATGATCCAAGGAAGCTTGTTTGAGATCAGAGAACCATGTAAATAAATACCAGGAAGTACATACTAAATAGTAACAGAGCAGCCCCTTTTCAGAACTTTCTCAGGACATACCAATTTAAACACATACTGTAGTTTATATCTGAGAAAGCATGAAATCAAGGCAGAAGGTCATCTCCAGATTCAGGTCACAATGAGGACAATGCTTATCATATTCTTTCACCAGATTGGGTTCTATAGCCATGTTCTGATATCCAACAAGAATAAACATACCTAGGAGGCATGGAATCATGTCCAGGAGCAATCCAGGGAACAAAATGCCCCTGAGGCAAAAGGGCCTCTGTCTTTTCTCATCCCACAGTTCCCTACAGCATTGCACACAATCTGGCAAGTTATATGCAAGTCAATCTTATGGAAACATTTTTTTGCAATTAAGATTCCTTCTTCTCAGATGCATCTAGGTTTGTGCCAAGCTGACAAACCCAACCTGCACAGGGTTTCATACAAAGTAATCAGTCATCAAAGCAGAGTGGGAGAAAGGATCTTCATCAGTTTTAAGGTTAATATCCTTGATATATAAAGAACTGAAAAGTATGCTCAAACTAAAAGCAATCCAATCAGATAAGCAAAGAATTGGCATAGCCATTTCTCAAGAGAAAAAATACAAGTGGCTAATAAACATATAAAAATCAATTCTTGTCTTACGGGAAATACAAATCAAAGGTATCATGAGGATCTATTTCAAAAAATCCTAAAGTCACTGTTCTCAAAGATATTTTCTCCCTGAAAATTGGTCATTGAGCACATGAAATCTCATTTATAATTACATAATACAAACAAAACAGAAGCAAAAATGAACTTACTTTTGGGATGTCTGAAATGTCCTAGTGACTTGGTTTATCCCTGTCTTTATTTTTTTGCTTCAAGAAAATGGTTTCTATTTCTTCTGGGTCTCAATCATGTCTGTATTGTGCTCAGTCTATTTGCCCATTTTGGGGATGCCCAGTCAGTGTGTGCTGTAGGAAGTCTTACAGCTTGTGGTTACCCGCCTACTGGGGCGTGGCCTCTTATACTATATATGCCAATGTAGAGCATGCATCTGTCCTCTCTCTGGCCTCTCTGTTCTGATTGCAAGATTCGTTTTCTGATCTCTGTTCAAACAAAGGATTCTTATTTGTGAGTCTACCCCTAAATAAATAACCATCTCAATTCTGAGCTAGTGTGGGATTTCTTTTATGCATCCATCCACATTTGGTGCCCAACGTGGGAAATGAACCTATGACCCTGAGATTAAGAGTCTCATGTTCTACTAACTGAGCTAGTCACGTGGAGCAGAAGAATGCCATGGAGCCGCCAGAGACAGACGTTGGGAGTTTTACCTGCTAAGCCACTGCCATGTGGTAATACACAAATTACTAAAAATTGGTTAAATTAAGAAGTAAGATTTAGCCAATAAGGTGATAGAGCTAATGGGCCAAGCAGTGATTTAATTAATACAGCTTCTGTGTGATTATTTCAGGTGTAAGATAGCCAAGTGGCCAGGATGAACAAGCGGCCCCTTCCTGTTACAAGTGTGACTGCTTTGGAGGAAGATTGTGGTTGTAGTTTTCTTGACCTGCTGAGCAGTATACTCACTGTATGACCACCCTTGGACAAATCTCTTTTTCATTGTCTTCCAGCCAGTTCCCACAGCAGAGAATTGTTAGCCCCACTTATCTGACTAGTTATAATATCATAAAAATACGTGTTGCAGAGGGAATCCAAATTTGTAACTTGTCTACACCCCTCAAAATAAGAAATAGGCAGATTTAAAAGAATAAAATGCTGTCTTTCAAGAGGTAAAATGCAAAGAGCTCAGAGTTCTGAACTTACTTTACAATGTTGAGTCAGATAATCTAATCAGGTTTTAAACAGCATAGAAATCATTTCTTGATTTTTTCTTTCTATGTCACATCTTCCATCCTAACTATTTCACTAGTTCGTGGTCTTAACAGCATCAGTCAATGGGCTCCCCTCTAAAATGTGGTCATAATGAGACTTGGGAAGTATGGCTCCAAGCAACATTGAGCTATACACAGGTGATTGAAAAATCTAAATTAAGGCAACCACAAAAGGGCCTTTTCTCTTGGTAATAACAAGCCTTACTTCAATACAGAGTTATGAGTAAGGAGGGAAGCATAAGCCACTGCTCAACTAATATTTAGATAATTCTGTTTTACTTATATAGCTAGAAATAATGAAACCATGCATCAGTATACAATATTTCCAAATACAAGCCTACAAAAATTACTTGTAACTGCAGATAATATTCTTTAAGATTACACAATGAATCCTGTTAGATTTAACTTATAAAACAAGTAAATACAGTTGATTCTCTGAAGTCTTTACCTATTCAGAATTCTGAGATCATTTTGTATTGCTGCCTTTAACACACTCCCAAGCTCTGGGTGGTGGTGGGTTGTTGTTCAGGAAGAATTCATGTCTATGTTTTTGTTCTGACTTTAAGCTTCTCTGCCAAGACACTCAAAGAAACAGCCTTTTCTTCTATAATTGCTGCTGTCATGCCAGAGAAGAGCCTTCACTTCCAGCAGTCTGCTACATTTGCTTCTTCAAAGGTTTCACTGAGCTAGCCCTGCTTTATTGAGTTTTCCAGTTTTTTTTTTTGCCCCTCACAGAAGTGATTTACATTATTGTGCAGCACACCACTGGGAGGTCTGCTGTCTTGTAAACATGCAAAGAGCCATGAACACTAAACAAACTGTTAAATACCAACTCAACTTTCCCAGCATTGCAGGATCTACATAAGCATGACTTTGAACATACAGCAGAGAGGGTGGCAGTACAGTCATCAATGATTAATCTGAAGGCCTAATTTCCTAAACAACTTTTAGTAACAAATTATAACTTTTTAAATGCCTAAAACTATTTTGCTACCTGAGAACAAAACAAGTTTTCTTTTCCATATCTAAACGGAATTCTTAGTATTGAGGTAAATCTGAATTCACATGATTTTGAAGCCCTGCTTTAGTGAGGAAGTCTCATATTTCATATCTTTAAAAGATTAATGATAACTTCACGAGGTTAACAGGTCTACAATGGGACCATTCTATGACTCCTGATACGAGAATTCCTGCATGTGCAGTATGAAATGGGATCCCAGAGCCTATGTACATACACAAATCACTACAAACACAGTGAAGCTCACTGTATGAAAACCCACTGTGTTCTCCTGTGGAGCAGAAACTGCAAAATAGTGATGTAAAAAAAATGCATGAGTAAAACCTCCCACCCCAGGCATTAGCCTGTTTTGTTTTCTTGACCTGTAGTTTCTTTAATGAGTTAACAACTTCAATTCTTCTTCCTTCTTCTGGCTCTTTACCACAAAACCAAAACCAAACCAACCAACCAACAACAAAGGCCACTTATACAGAAACCCACTTCATGGCTCTTTGGCAATTCTTCCAAATCTTGAATGCAAAGATGCTAGGTGAGGAGGATGGTGGACTGGGTGTGATGTACCTTTGTTTAAGAATTAGCATCTGTACACTTTAGAGCTACCAAAGTAGATTGGCTTGACCAATAACCATTATTTGATTCTTACAATTAAATTTTGTAACTAATGGTAGTATTGTTCTTTCAAATAGGCAACATGTTTCTGACTTATTTGTGGGGGCAATCATTTAATCAGTTAACAAATTGAAAAAGCAAATATCCATACATCAAAAATAAATAAACTGTTATTGTGACATCTTCCCTACAATATTTCATACTAATTCATTTTCATACTAATTCATTAATTTGTTCTAAAATAGTTTTGATGTTGATGTCATTGTTTTCATAGATTGATCCAGTGTTCTGAGAGCCAAAACTCAAAACTCCTATAGAAGAAACTCCTATACTGGGCTTTTCATTTTGTTTTTTATTTTGTGTGTGGGTGTTTGTTGTTTTCTTTTGTTGTTTTTGTTTTGTTTTGTTTTGTATGAAGATGGTAAGATTGTCAAACTGTTGGCTTGATGCAGAACTTGGCTTAACTCAAAGGTTTTAACCATTTGTCAATTCCCTGAATGAGAAACACATATTTCAGCTTTGTAACACAGCCTTTCCTTGGATTGAATTACTATTTTGATCAATGCAGTTCTAAGTGATTGCTATAATAAGCAATTCTAAAATTTCAATTATTTCAATATCACAGAGTATTTTGTAGATGTTCAGTTTTCTTTATTGTTCCTCTCAACTACTCCAATGTAGGATATCTTCATTCCTTGTCTCATGACCCTGTAGTTTTCAAAGACAGAGAGAATCATTCCCCTATTCTGAATGTCTGCAGCTTCCTCTTTCCCCTGCTCAGAAAGAGCTCTGGAGTCAGATGATTGGACCATCTGTCCCCACAGAGATGACATCAATATCAAGGGTGCCATGCCATGAACAGACACAATGGAATAATCACATACTAGCCTTAGTCTCTAGAGATTAGAAAGAGACATCTTTTGTGGGCTGTTTTAATATTTACTTACTTAAGCTATTGAATTTTTAATTCTATTTTCAATGGTTTCATATACTTATATAATTAATGCAAGTGATTGGCAGCCCCCATTTCCCTGTCATCTCTCTACCCACTCTCTCTCACTGAAAGCCTTCTTTCCAAAAACTGGGCCTCCTGCTTCCATATCTTTGTTTTATGTTTGATCACTGAGTTTAACTAATGATTTTTGCCCAAGTGTAGTGAAAGGTTATTTTCTGAAGCAAGCATGACTTCTCAGCAGCTGTACCACTGAGAAAAATGGTGCCTTCTCCCGCAACCACCATTAACTGCTCAGGAAGTTGTGGGCCTTTTTGGAAACCTGCATTCTACAGTGCCAAAGGTAAAAAGCAATGTATTGCAATATTGTTAGAAGTATTTTCTAATATTGTTAGGAGCATTTTCTAAAACAATCAATTTGATCACAGAAACAACCACAGAGTATTGGATTCTTAGTTATCTAAATGTCGGTGATGTTGCTGTTACTGTTCTATGCCTTTGAAATGAACATAGTTCTGAAATTCTATGTGGCTCAGGTCTGCCATCTTGTTTTCATTCATAGAACTATTAGCTGTAAGTCTTCTTGGGACATTCTCACTGTTCTATCTTCTTTCTTATCCTGGAGAAGGCACTGTCGGGATGCTAACATGATAGATGCCTTTCTTGGGTGGCTCCCGTGATCGAGGCCACCAACATTCTCATTAGTGTGTTTCCCGACAAGGATGTTCATAGTGCGAATGAAGAGAGTCTTGAAGGCCTGGGAAGGGCGAGCAGTGCAACGAAAAGATGACACTGCTTGGGTTTTTGGTTTACGGCAAGAAACACTTATTCTAACCCTAGCAGGAAAAGTGCTTACACTTGGGGTCATGCTTAAAGGACCAGAAGTCTCCCCATGGAAATATTTGCATATCTATATTTACTCTTGCACAATTCCTGATAACTAAGAAACAGAAGTAGCGTGGTGCTCTGACAACAGATGAATGGATAGGAAAAATGTGGCGTATACAAGTGGTGGAATTTTATTCAGTCATGAAGAAAAATGAAAGCATGATATTTGCAGGAAAAAGGATGGAACTGGTATTTTGTTATTTGAAGTAGCCCAGACTAGGACAAAAGCCTCTTATTTATGCTTATAAGTAGATCCTAGATTCAGACTTGTGTGTCTACACATAGAGTAGAGATTATTAAATTAAAAGGAGGATCATGAAAGAGGAAAAGAGGGTCTTAGAATTGGGGTCCTAGTTGCTTTTTTCATATAACAAACACCATGAATAAAGTCATCTGGGGAGGGGAGATTTTATTTTAAAGAAGGTCTTAGAATTGGAGTCCTAGTTGCTTTTTCCATATAACAAACACCATGAATAAGGTCATCTGGGGAGGGAAGATTTTATTTTAGCTTACAGGTTCCAGTCCATCTTCAAGACAAGGCGGGGACTCAAGGCAGGAACCTAGAGTCGGGAACTAAAGTAGAGATCATAGAGGAATGTTGCTTACTGGCTTGCTCTGGTTTGCTAGGCTACCTTCCTTACTCATCCCAGGTTCACTTGCCTAAAGATGGTACCATTTAGAGTGGGCTGGAAACTCTTCTATAAGTTGACAATCAAGAAAATGTCTCAGCTGGAGAGATATCTCAGTCCTGAGAGATATGACTGCTCTGCCAGAGGACTTGGGTTCAATTCTCAGCCCATGGAAACTCTAGTACATCTGTATCTAATTCAGATGTAATAGTGCTTTGGTGATCTGATGCCTTCCTCTGGTCTCCATTGGCACTGAATACTTGGGAAGCATAGACAGACATGCAGTTGAAAAACACATAAAATAAAAATGAAATGTAAAGAAAATGCCTCACAGACATGTCAACACTTCCTCAACTAAGATTCCCTTATTCCAAGAAACTTTATTCTGTGTCAGGCTAGAGAGACTAGCGAGCACAGTTTAGAAGGAACATAAAAGAAGGCTTGGGAATGGAGGCTGCGTAAAAACAGAAGAGGACTAGTGGGTAAGGAAGATGACCATCAGGAATAGTGCAGGGGTAAGGGAGGGGAGCCATAGAGAGTAGTGCAGGGGTAAGGGAGGGGAGCTATAGAGAGTAGTGCAGGGGTAAGGGAGGGGAGCAAAAAAGAAGGATCAACAAAAACAAAATGCATATGAAAACACCACAATAAAGCCCACTATATTTTTATTTCATTTTTGTATGCTCTGAGTGTAGATATGTAGACACATGCTCGACGCCATGTGTGTGTGGCAGTCATAAAACTTGAGGGTTGGCTCCTCTGCAATCCCCAGGATTAAACTCTGTTCACCAGGTTTAAAAGGTCATCAGCTTTCACTGGCTGAGCTGTTTTTCTGGCCCCTAGTAAAGTGCTTTTACGGTACTGACTTGTATCAATTAAATTGTTGTTTCCGAGGCCAGGTAAATTAGTAGGGCCAGCATTCATGTCTCTTTTTAAGAATTAAAGACTTGGAGTCTTTGCTCGAGATCTAGGGCGCGACTTCTCATGACATGAGGGCAGTCCATGTTCACATGCACTACACACAAGTCTAGAATCAAGGTCGACTTTTTCACATAACTGCCTATAAATGTTTGGATCACTGATAAAAATAAAAGTAGTAAAAATCTCATAGAGTTTATGGCAGTTGTACTGAGGTTACAGTAGATAGGACTTAGTGTACACAGACTTGGTAAATAAAGACTTGCAAAGCTAGTCCTTTTGCCTAAGAATGCACATTCGCATCATTAAAAAAGTCTAAATTTCAGAAATGGTTCAGATGTGTATGTAAATATGCACTCAGTCATTTCATGATTGCAAGTATTTACTCTCACAAGTTTAAAGATGCTTTTGTAGTCACAATGGACAAAACCCTTCTCTGTAACCCAAAGTCTACAAACTGTCAAAGTGGGTCATGAGAAACAAATACCGTGCTGTTGGGAAGTCGATGATCCCCTTCTCCCTAAAATCAATGTTGTTTAAACTATACCTTACCTAATCAATAAGGAAAGAAAACAGTTAATGTTTTGAAATTCGAGGGTGGAGGGGAGAAAGTCAATCAGTCTCTGCAGCTGACTCAGAAACATCACTACTATTATAAATGCATTTAAAAACTCCATACTGTGTGAACCATGACTTGGTTGAGGGGGCGCTGGTTGTGTGTTCTAACTTGTTCTTACTTTGGTCACCACTGTCAGAAATATTATTCAGGGAAATTCTGACATGAATTTCAAGAATACTTAACACCACATCTGAGATAAGTAAGATACATCGCTGCTACTGAATGCTGCCTTTAAAAAGGAGGTGAGCTTAAAGACAAACAAACAGAACATTTTAAACTTTAAGGCTCTTCCTGTGGGAGGAGCTTCCACTTCACCGAGGAATCTAGCTCCTCATCCAAGTCATCCAGCTCCTGCTCCTTGGAGAGCTCCAGGAAGACCTGGAAAAGAGAATGAATGAAGAAAGAAATGAGAGGCGTACCATCCTACCTTCTAGCTCTGCAAACGATGCGAAGATTTGCGTGTTCTTCCTAAGATTCATGGGTTCTGATTTTGTGCTTGTATGTGATGTGTATGCATTCATGCCCACATGGATGTTGGGATGTGTGTGTGCAGGGATCTCTGATGGCCTGGAGTAGATGTCACATGTCTTCTTCAGTTGCTCTCCAAACTTTATTAAAGAGGCACAGACTTTCAATTGAAACCTAGAGCTCGCCAATCAGCTAGTCCATCTAGCCAGCTTGCCCTAATTAAGGATTCCACCTCTGCATCCCTGGTGTTAGTATTATGGCAGTCAGCTGGGCCCACGTGGCTTTTGTGTGGATTCTAGGGCTTCAAACTATGGCCCTCAAACTTATTCAGAAAGTGCTTTATCCAATGATCCATCTCCTCAGCTATTAACATTTTTAGGATAATATGCAACCACTGAAAATGACCCACCTGCTCCAGAGTGGACTGTGAGAGGCTGTATTCTTCCAAGTCAAACTTCTCTTTCACTATGTAAGGATGAACGCCCATTAGAAGCTCATATTATTTTTCAAGGAATTTCACCAATACATGTACAGAAAGAACAAACAAATAATGAAAATATAAGATGATAACTATTTTGAGTTAACTACTGGAAATTAAAGACATCATGTAGTCACAGACAAAGAAAGAAATACCGTCCTGTTTCCTTAGAGTTTTGGCAAAGGCAGTAGAAGATGGAAAAGGAGAATAAGAAATTCTAGAACACCAATCGGAGATAAAAATTAAAACATGATTCTCTTTCTGCTGGAAAATCACATGTGCCTCTTACATCTGTCCTTCTTCCTGCCCCAGAGGCTAGTGCTAAGTGACATGTCCCAATGGGGTTTCAACAAGAGGGAAAAAAGAAAGAGGAGCCATGGAATTTCTTCTTTCACTCCCTCCCTGGTACTGGGTCTCAAGGTGATAAATTCTCCACCACTCTGCCCCAGGCTGCATCTTTCTGTCTCTTTAGATCTAATGACAACAATAACCACTGCGTATTTATAGTCTCAAGGTGATGTACTGTGTTCCTATACAGATGTGGTAACTACAGTGCCCACGGTCAACCATTCTTGTTGCTGTGTTACTTCTCTCTTCCCTTTGTACTCTACCACAGATGGGCTCCTAATATCAGCTTAGAAGACAAGGAGGGAACACAAGATGAGAGAGTAAATAAAACCATGCACCTGAGGCAAGTGAGGTCTGAGAGAGGAAAGATCCTAGAGTTGTGCTAGGGTTTTCATTATCCACATTTAATCAGCTGGTATGGAAAAATAAATCTATATGGATGATCATGGAGCAAGCATTGTTTGTAAAAAAAAAAGTTCTGAGCCTAGTTCCTTCAATAAATGTATTGAAGCTGAGAACATAATGGTGTCTAATGACACTTGAGGAAATGTTAATTACATGCCTACATTTGACATTTTGCATTATCTTTCCAGAATAAGGTAGCAAATTGGCATTAAAGATTGTTTTAAAATATCCCCAAATGTGAATCTCAATGCTAGCAAATTAGATAAAAAGAAAGGAATACAAGTTAGAAAAGGAATTGATGAAAGCATAAATATCAGAAAGCATTGAAAGAAAAGCTTTACAGTATACCAGGGAGTCAGCCTTCCTGGAACCTCAATTCTGTTGATACTTATCTATTTTAAAATACATCCTGTTTATAAGATCTCCATTGAATCCTTCTTATAATGAAAGCCACCAAACCTAGCAACCAGGCCAAAATGAGCCATAGCGTAAGAGTGTACAGTAAGCTGAGAAAAGAACAATCTATATGGGTGGTCCTAACCATTTATCAAGAAAACACGAGCCGGAAAGTGTGAGTCCTCAATAGAAGGCAGTTGGCAAGATTGATAGCACAACACAAGAAGAGGAATAAATCAGTGTGAATCTGGAATGTCCTTCACAAGCTATGCAAATAGTCCGCAGTTTGTGAAACTAACTTGAAAGCTATGTCACCTTTAAGAGATAGGAACTGACTAGTGTACATCACTATGGATGAGCCTTGGAAGACTGTACATTCTCTTTGCTCTGGCCTGTTTTCTCTGCTTCTGGTCTGACACAATGTTGTGAGGAGCCCCAGTAACGTGCTCCCAACAGACAGAGTTGTCCCATCATGCTTTTCTTGCTACTATGAACGGAAATAGTCTAAATTCATGTGCCAAATTAAGCTTTTCTACCATAAGTTGTTTCTGGTAGATATTTGGTCACAAGAACACTGAGGTGATACAGAAATTGGTACCAGAAGTGGGGGTCATTTCTGTGACTAGACATAACCATTTGGTTCTCAAACCTTTAAAACTAGCTTATGGGAGGGATGTGGAAAGGGTTTGCGAAAAGGGCTAGAAGAGCCCTAGATTTCTATAAGCAGAGCCTTCTGGTGGAAGACCCAGATGCCAGTAGAAACGCAGCTGGTAAACATTGTACTCATAAGGTCTCAGATGCAAACAAGCCCTCCACTGGGAGTTAGCCTTGAAGTCATTTGTATGACTTCTGGAAAAGATGTCTGCTACAGTTTGTGTCCTGAGAATTTGAGTGAGGCTACATTCACTCAACAGACTGATTAGTTGGGTGAAGAAAATTTTGAGACAAAACAGCATTCAGAACACAGCATAACTATTGTTTGTTGCGTTTAGCCAATTTTACAATGAGAGAGAGAAAGAGGAACAAGTAGAATAAACATTTTGAAAAAGTGTGTATTGTGGGTGCCTTTAAAGTTACTGTAGACAAAGTAGATGCAGAGAGAGTGGTTACAGCTGTTAAAGTCATTAGTCCAATTAACAAAATAATGGAAAAATAGAAACATTCACTTGAGGGCCAGACTTCTTCCATAAAAGACCACAATATCTAGAAATGTAAACTCAGTTGAAAAGTGACTGAGCAGGGAGAGTATCATAGCACTCTGATGGTAAAGGACCAGGGACAGAACTTCCTGGTTTCAGCTACCCAGGCTTTCAAAGGCTGCTGCAGCCTTGGTGAAAGGGCATCTGGGTATTTCTCAAGATGATGGTAGAACTTGGAATTATGCACATGGTGCAATTTTTGAATGCATTCATAATACAATAGTTATGGAGGAACTGGGCCTTGCACCAAGGTTCCCAAGAAAAACTTGGGAGACCAGGCACTGTATAGTAGAGTCAGATTCCTGGGCAAGCCATCATGAAGCTTTAAAATCTAGGCTGCAGTAAAGACCTTGAATGTTGGAGATGTCGGGAATGAAGAATGTCTACTGAGGAAATGCTCGGGTATTGAGGAGAACAGGCCCAAGAAGGAGGTCGTATGTGCTAAAAGTGACAGGCACATAGGAGGGGGATACAAAATACTCTAGGTGGTTATCTCATGTTTAGCCTGAGCAAAACATGCAATGGATTATGACACGGAGCTACAAGAGTTAATGTGACTTACCCTGTGTGTTTGGTCTTGCTTTTCTGGAATCTATGCTTGCTATCCTTTGGTTACTCCTTTAAATAGGCATATTTTCTCTGAGCCATTATTTGATGGATGTATGTAGTGTTCTTTTTTATTATTTTATCATGTATCACATATTGGAGTTTGCCTTGAATCTCATAAAAGACTTTTGAGCAGTACAGGGACTTTTAAGAATTATGGGGACTTTTGAAGTTAGACTGAATGCATTTTGCATTATGAGATGGACATGCTAAATTATTTCTTGTTGAGAATCACTGGATTAGATAGATGTCCTGCAATTTATTAATTATGTATCATGAACATTGCATAATTTTTAAAGTTTTTTATGTGGGATGCTCTTCTGTATATAGGTTGCTTTTACTGGTTGATGAATAGAGCTGTTTTGGCCAGTGGCTTAGCAGAGTAAAGCCAGGCAGGAAATCCAAATAGAGATATAAAGAGAAAGTAGGTGGAGTCAAAGAGACACACTGGAATCTTACCGGTAGGCCACTTATGAGGTAATACACAGATTAATAGGAATGGGTTAATTTAAGATGTAAGAGTTGGTTAATAAGAAGCCTGAGCTAATAGGCCAAACAGTGCCATAATTAATACAGTTTCTGTGTGATTATTCAGGTCTGGCCTGCTGAAACGAACAGTTTCCATTTATGAGTCTTCATGGTTTAAACATTCACTTACATCTCTCCAATTTGAAGAAAGCCTGTGATAAAGGCTGTACATCCTCAACAGGCAACTTATAGACCATCAGAGAGGAGTATCTGTGAAGAGAAGGAGGATGAACACTGGGATTCACGGTTGTACCCTCTGATGCATGTATTTCTGAATCCAATAAACAATCCTGTCAACTATTTTTGTAAATTAATGTCTTTTCTTTTTCTTTGTGGTTTTTCAAGACACGGTTTCCCTGTGTAGCCCTGGTTGTCCTGGAACTCACTTTGTACACCAGGCTGGCCTCAAACTCAAGTGTTGGGATTAAAGGTGTGTACCATTACTGCCCAGCATAAAACTATTTTATGACTTGGAGATGGCTGCAGTCCCAGTGTTCTTCATTCAGGAAGAAGTCAGTCTGCCAGGAAGAAGACTGGGACAAATGAGAGGAAATCAGTAGCAAGATGCCTTAAGAAGGGAGGAAATAGGATTGCTCTTCCATCTTAGGAAGAAGAGAGTATCTAAGCAGAAACTTCTAGTTATTTGGTTTCACCTCATCTACTTGTGCCTCAAGAACCACCACTAATACAAATGCTGAGAAAAACCATTCATGGATTCTGATGGATGTCTACTACCACCACTGAGCTCTCTCAGGCACCTCCTTTAATATGATGGTTTGACCCTCTGCCAAAGACAACTGAGATAATATAAGTTCCAGTATACAATAGTGTGTAGCTTATTTCGAAGTCCCACAAATGCTAATTCCCTCACAAGAGCCAGCCTCCAATGAGCAATTTATTTTCCTGGTTATTTCCTGTGCAGCCCTGGGAACAGAGGGCTTCTCTGTGTAACGAAGCTACTCACACTTACTGAACTTAAAAACAATGAGAAAATAGAACTTTCACTTCTCATCTTTCTATAAAGCAAATACTACCCAAAACAAAGATTAAAATAATTCAGATGTATTACCTTTCCTGCCGAGCAGCCTGGGGGAAAAGCTTCATGATCTCCGTGTTGAGGAACTCCACTTGGGTGAGGGTCTTCACCTTCATCTCCAGCAGGTAATCTTTGCCAAATTTGCTTTTCAGATGTTGGATAGAGCCAATACACCTGGAGATAGATAGGAGGAGGCTAAGGTATAGCAAGGCGAGAGAGCTATCTCTGGCCATCACAATTCAGTAGCTGGGTGCCTGGGGCAGGGCCAAGCAGAGACTGGCACAGATTCTCCAGCTTGTCACCATGGGCAGTGTTCTTTTATCACAGAAGGCAACCTGGAGTCAAAGGCAGGCCTGACTAGTACTCACCTCAGCCTCCCAGACACCATGATGGCCACACGGTCACAAACAGCCTCTGCCTCTGCCATGTAATGTGTGGTCAAAAGGGCGCCCCTCTCTGTGTTCGTAAAGGTGGCCCGGATCGCCTGCCTAGGGTCAGGTCAGGGGAAGCAGCTGATAAAAGAGAATTCTCAAGGTATCACAAAACCTTCTAACAATGTTTCTATTAGCACACATGCAAAACAAGAAGGGTATCCAAGAGGAACCAAAACCAAGATATATTTTTTTGTAGGATTGACAGAAAAATAACCTCACTCTTGGCTGGGGTATATAATTTAGAAACGGTTTGGGACTGAACACGGAGGTTGATGCCGAAGAAAAAGTTGCTCTTAAAAGTGCTGAACAGCAGGAGAATTAATGAGAGAGGGCAGGGGAGGAAGTGAGGACTGCCTAGATTACGTGATGATCATGATGTACTCTACGAGGACACAACCTGACCGACTTTAGCAGTTTCACAAAGTAATTAACATACTGAGGACTCGGGGTTTTTACTTTCATCTCCATGACCCTGTCATGCTGCCATTGCAGAGGATTAGAACTTTAATAATCAATTGAGGGACTTTCCTGTGCACACTGAGATCTAAGAGAAAGAAAACGATTCTTATAGTGGGTGTTAGTATTAGATGGAGGGAATATGTCTCTTGCTTTTGTATTACAAGTGCTGGCCAGAATATGAAACCATGTACCTTTTCTATTAATGTTGCTTTTCCTGCTAAAGGATGAATATCTTTATGCTTTTAAGTAAACTACGTTGAAAATCAGTTTTGGAAAGCTACGTAAATTCACATAAGTGTTGCTCCTGAGATCTCACCACATCTGCTGCTGCCCCTCAGGGTCCATCCCGGTGGATGGCTCATCCAGAAGCACCACAGATGGGCTCCCCAGGATGCTCAGCACGAAACAGAGCTGAAACAAGAGAGACAGTGCTGACAACCTTCATCGTTTATTACAGGAGATAGCAATTGATACTCAAGGTGTCAACCCACCAGAAAATAATTTCTGGTGGAGAGAAACTCATTTTGCAAAGTCTGTGAGATCTGCAGACTCCAGAACATCTGTTGCTTCTGTCTTTAACTTTACATGTGCTAATTGCATTCCTTCCCTAGTGGCTGTGGTTCCCCACAGCCTGAATATAATGTGTGACTATCGCATAAATACACACTCCAATCTTCTGGGCATTTTTATCTGTGGATTATCTCGAAGGTGGCTTTTCCTTAGCTGAGTTGTCCAATTAATATTAATATTGCTAGCCTACACAGAGATTTTATGAATAGAATAAATACAAAGAGACACTGCCCAAGTTGGGTATTACAAGTTTCTATTCAGAGCTTTCTTCAAGCACAGCTTAAGAAAACAGCTGTAGGGGCTGGAGAGATGGAGCAGGGGTTAAGAGCATTAGCTACTCTTCCAGAGGACCTGAGTTCAGTTCCCAGCACCCACATGGCAGTTCACAACTATCTATAACTCCTGTTCCAGAGAATCTGACATCCTCACACAGACAGACATACATGCTGACAAAACACCAATGTACATAAAATATAACTAAATAAATAATTTTTAAAAAAGAAAAGAAAACAGCTGCAATTTCCCCAGCTGCCAAGACAGCCCTATACTATCAACTGATACAAAATTTCAAAATAGCCTCAGATCAGATCAGGGGTCCGGCTAATGGAGTTTAAGGTGAACTATTTGCAGAAAAATACAAGCTTATTTACAAGGATATATAGCCAGCTGTGTGATTTGTTGAGCCAAGGTAAACAGTGCAAAGTAACCTAATTGTGGTCCAGGGACTGTAATTAACTCTTCGCATGGATTCATAACCTCAGTTTTATGGTCTTTGTTCAGACGCCACGGGATAAGATTCCCTGACTGGCCAGGGCTAGCTACAAAATAGAAACTAACTTCACAGCCTCAAGAAAGAGTTACAAGTCTCTTTCTTTTAGGGCCAAGGGTTACATGCAGGACAGAAAAATATATCTTAAATTTTGAAATGCTTTTAAGGACAATGCGCCTTAGAGAGTTCTGAGTGGGTTCCTCTGCGGTGGCCTCATCCCTTCCCCTGCAGCTTGCGCTGTTACCCTTTCTCTGAGGACACATTTGCAAACAGTGAAAGTCTGGCCTTTATGACGGCTAACCACAAAATGTTTAAGATGTTTACACACTCAGAAGAATAGGATATAGCACACAATTTCCTTATTTCTTTTAGCCTCCTTAGTAGTTTAGTTTTATAGGGCTACCTTTACAGATTAAATGACAGAAAGCCTCCTCCACCTGTAGCTGCAGTTTGCAGGCCACTAATTAGGGAGTTAACTGAACAAAAGTGCTACTCTTTGCCATATGATAATTAATCTGGATTTATTGCTCAAGACTATCGGGAGGACTCTGTTTCTTATCATTTACCTAAGAAATGGTATGTGACCTTCAGATGTCATGCCTGCAAGATTTTTGTGGGTCTTTTTAAGCTGTGTAGAACAAAGAGAGGGCAGAAATTAAGAGAAGTTGACAGAATTCAGAAACTGGCAGAAACTGGCAGAATCCATCATGAGAAAATAAGGATTGTCACCATCAACAAAAAGTGTACGCTTGACCCCTTCTTCACTCTGAAACCCCTCAGATTAAAAAATCAAAGAAAGCATCTTTAACAAATGGTGCTGGCATAACTGGATTTCAACATGTAGAAGATTGAAAATAGATCCATWTCTATCACCATGCACAAAACTCAAGTCCAAATGGATTAAAGACCTCAATATAAATCTGACCATGCTGAACCTGATAGAAGAGGAAGTGGGAAGTAGTCTACAATACATGGGCACAGGA
>LOEQ01001254.1:237758-251311 GCA_001685075.1 Bramus lutescens
AAGGCCAGCTGGACAGGGACTGATGGAGCATGTGATCAAACTGGACTCTCTGAAGGTGGCTGACAATGAGGGCTGACTCAGAAGCCAAGGACAATGGCACTAAGTTTTGATTCTGCTGCATGGACTGGCCTCGTGGGAGCCTAGTCTGTTTGGATGCTCATTTTCCTAGACCTGGATGGAGGGAGGAGGACCTTGGACTTCCCACAGGGCAGGAAACCCTGACTGCTCCTAGGACTGGAGAGGGAGGGGGAGGGGGAGTTGGGAGAGTGGGAGTGAAATGGGAGGAGGGGAGGAGGTGGAAATTTTTAATAAATAAATAAATATCCTAAAATGGTGACTCTGTGGAGTTTTCCTCTGAGAGCCCTGCCTGCAGCCCAGAAGCTGGTTCTTTGGGGCTGCAGTAGGACACCCCGTCTGTCATCAGTCTGCAGGATGCAGAGTGGGATACTGAGCCCTCCCTATACCTACCTTTCTCTTCACTCCCTCTGATAGGGTCTTTACTGGAGCCTTCAACTGGTCCTGCAGTTTGAGGGCATTCACCAATCTGAGAAAGACAAGGAGTCGCTCTTCATTAGGCATGAGCAGGAAGGAATGCAGCAAGCATTACTACAGTGGTAAAAATTTTTAAAGTCATCAGAGTGGTCACAACTTTGATACCCCTTGGGTTCCGACTACTGTTTAGCTATAGTTTGCTCACCAAGGGTTCATGCACTTATTCCTAGCTGGTGATGTCAGAAAACAGTGTGGACCCTTAAAAGCTATAGAGAGGAGGAAAAGTCTAGAATAACAGGGCTCTGTTTTCAGAAGGGCTATGGAGTCTTTATCTCTCTCTGGTTTCCTGTCTAACTGTATCCTCTCCCATTCATAAACAATCTTGTATTGATCTCATTGCTATATGGCTCTCACCAGAGTCTAGATAGAAGGTTGACATCTCAAAATTTCACCTCCAAAACTGAGTTAAATGGATAAATCTCTTTTCTTCAAATGTAGTCAGGCCCATGTATTCCATTACAATAACATGAAGCTTGTTAATACTGATATGATATAGCCCATTTTGCTCAATATATTCTTATTTCCAGTATCCTTTTCCACATGAAAAAGTTGGTAAACTTTTCTCTCTAGGCTTAAAGTAAGAGAAAATAACAATAGTGAACTGGGTTCCCAGTTTACATCCCAGTTTGGGATGACCCAGTCTCCCACAAACATGTGGTCACTAGCTAGAAGCCCCCTCTTTAATTTAGTGTGAACACCATTAATAAGACACCACCCTCCTGAGCAGGGAGTGAGTGTGGCTTCTCTGTGTACCGTGTAATAGCGACAGAGGCATCCTTTTTCTTCAACCCTTTCACAGCAGCATACACCTCCAGGTGCTCCTTCACTGTCAGGACAGGCCACAGCACGTTCTCCTGAGGACAGTACCCCAAGAAGCCAAGGGTGGTACCTTCACTGCACCCTTTCAAAAATACCTACACAGAAGAAAACCTTTCTCAGGTTCTATTCAACTGTGTGTGTGTGTGTGTGTGTGTGTGTGTGTGTGCGCACGCGCACATGTAAGTGATACCAATTGATGTTTTCTTCATGCACCTGGGTACTAAGAGCTTAACAGTAAAAAATAAAATGACTTCAACAAGACCATGTTATGACAACACCAATTGATATGACAAGCCAGACAGGAGAAATTCCACATGGTCCCAAACTCCAGATGATGAGCTAAAGCTTGTCAATGGCTGCTGAGACAGGAAGAATCAGTTTCCTCCAGGCATGAGCTCCTGCATACTTTGTCTAAACCTAAGTGGTCAGGTCTGGACACGCGTTCATGTGAGCAATGCTATTCTATATACATATATACCTATATATTTTCATTTATACATCTATCCATCTATCTGTCTTTGTATATATTTGCATATATATGTGTACTTACATGTAGCAATGATAATTAAAGAAGAGACCATGAGTTTGAGTGTAGGGCTGGAACATGGGAGAAGTTGGAGAGGTGGAGGAAGGGTCAGGGATGCTGTACATACAGTGCTCATGTGTGAAGTTCACGCAAAAATCATTAAATGTTTAGAGTTTGATGTGGGATTTCCCTCTGTATGCTGTGAATACCACTGGTTAATAAAGAAACTGTCTTGAGCCCCTGATAGGGCAGAACTTAGTTTGGTGGGGAAAACTAAACTGAATGCTGGGAGCAAGGTGGCAGAGTCAGGAAGAAGCCATGGAGCCGCTGGAGACAGACATGCTGAAACTTTGCTGGTAGGCCATGACCTCATGGTGATGCACAGATTAATGGAGACGGGTTAAATTAAGATGTAAGAGTTAGCAAATAAGAAGCTAGAGCTAATGGGGGCAAACAGTGATTTAATTAATACAGTTTCTGTGTGATTATTTTGGAGCTGAGCAGTTGGGAACAAACAAATGGCCTCCTCCAACAAGAGCTGAGTAAACATTTAGTTCTGGGGAAGTGATGAATCTCTCAATAATTTAAAGGCAATTATTCCACACTATTGTATCTTAGTATCATAGTTTAGACTTTATGACTAAATCCACCACCATAGATTGTTTAGTTGATGACTTATTACTTGGGTTCTTTCACTGATCCAAGTGTTCACAACAATGGATATGTGGTAAGAATTCTGTTTCCTCAGTAGGGCAGAGGTTTTCAGTAAAGAGCAGTCCTCTTCTCAGGGTACATATCATACCATCTAGAGACACAGAGGATTACTGGTCACAACTGTGTTCAGTTCTGCACTGGAAAGGGTACTACTGGCATCTAGTGGGTAAAAACCACAGTTGCTGGCAAATACTCTATACACAACACTTATTCAGTCCACGATGCCATTAGTTCTAAAGTTGAGCAACCCTGAAGCAACTAATAGAGAAAAAAAGTCCCTAAGAATGTATCTACTACTTGAGAAACAATCAAATGGTGATATTTATTATTTTGCTGAAACCAGCACTGTGCTGTGCATGGTGGCTGGTATGCACTCAGTGATCCTATGTATTGGAACCTAAGCATTGAATAGATCTTAAGTTAGGTTATCCTCAAAAGTTTCTGGAGTTAGCTGTATCCCTATTAGATATGTGAACCTGGTGCATTCAAGAGTTAAGAAATTTGCACAAGGGTCACAGAAGGTAAACTTGGGGACTGAAACTAGGATCAACTTTTAGAACCTAAGACCTTGACCTTGATTCTCTGCTACTATCTCTGTCTGGTACAAAAGAAAAAGAAAAAAAAACAAGTTAACTTGGCTTTGAAGAACTTTCATTCTAGAGAGAAACCAGAAAATAAATAAGTTGAAACATAAGTGGAGTGATGACAGCCTCCACTTAATGCTTTCTTGAAAATACATGCATCTAATATATAAATTCATAAAGTGAATAATTTAGGCACTCAAAGGCTCCTTGAGCAAGTGAGACTTAGAGTGACAGGAAGGGGAGAGCCAAGCTCCTCAAGGTTGCTCTATCCACTGGGAACTCAAATCTGCACACCCTAAGTGAGAAGAGCAAGGGCCAATCCAAGAGGCAGAGAGAGAAAGGCAGTTGGTATAGCCCACACTGTGTTAAGCCATCTGCAGCCATGGGAGAGTTTAGACCACTAAGGTAAGAGTTTGTATTGATATAGCCCACACTGTGCTAAGCCATCTGCAGCCATGATAGAAATTAGACCACTACAGTAAGAGTTTGTATTGGCATAGCCCACACTGTGCTAAGCTGTCTGCAGCCATGGTAGAGTATGGACCACTACAGTAAGACTTTGTAATCAGGAGAGTGGCATGCTTTTGTTTGCATTTTTAAAGGTCTGCTCCAGTAGCTGCATCAGGCAAGAGTGGCAACAAAAGGCCAATTCATGCAATAGCCTTAGCAGTCAGTACCATGGACAACAATCCTTCATTAACCTTCCCTTTGATTTTAACCTCAGATCACATGGCAACAGCACGTTCCTCTGAAGTAGTGACTCTGGTTTCTGTCCATCATTTATCTCATTTGGCCTAGGAAAGTGCAACTTATATACAATCTAGGATTTGATCCGAGACTGTGGACAATTGGGTTGCTTGTCTCTAAAGGCGGTCATCTTAGGAAGCTAGGTTTCTTGCACAGCTCCGGGGTGGTGCCTTGAGAACGTCAGTATGACTCCAGGAGCATCTGACATTGCCAGCTTTTCTCCTGCCACTGGAGACATCATCTGCCTTCTGGCAGATTTATCTAAGTTATGACCAGAAAGTGTTGCTGACTGTCTTCTTTGCGCAGACACCCGTGGACTCTGGCTAGACAAGAGGCAAGTAGCCTTTAATTACATCAAGGAAGCAGAGAATAGTTATTAAATATGGGGCTTCTTGACTGTAACCACAGTACCAAGGCCTGTTTGGGTTTTAACAGAGGTCTTTAGTATAATGCTGGGTGAGAAAACTCAGTTTACCAAGTTCTTGGGATAATAACAAAGCAATGGTGTCTTCATGAAGGTATTCGTGAGTGTGTGTATATATGTTTATAATGTATATAAAGTATTTCCATTAGTATTCTCTACTCAAGGGCACTGTACTGATAAGATTAGCCCTTCTTAAAAATTACTTTTGCACCAAGTAGAAAGAATCTAATCAATCATCCTCAATGCATATCACTATAATTGATTAAGGACAAACTATGTATTTTTAGGTTGCCATGAATAATCACTGCAAAATGCTTGTTCTAGTCAACATTATGGACCATATTCCTTTGTGTATTACTGACCTGCCCTGCAGTAGGTTTTGTGTCTCCGGTTATCATACTAATTGTTGTAGTTTTACCAGCTCCATTGTGTCCTAAGAGCCCCAGAACTTCACCTGGAAGAAACGGGAGTACTCAAGAACAGGCAAATAATTTCACAAGATAAAACTAAATACAATTTGTGGACTCTCTCTGTAGAGAGGTACTACACAAAATGTACTATGATCTCTCTCTCTCTCTCTCTCTCTCTCTCTCTCTCTCTCCTCCCCCCCTCTCTCACACATGATGTCGTTACTAGTTTCATCTTATAGGGGAGAAATCTGAGTCTTAAAGAATGCAGATAACTTGTTTAAGATAGGTTACTAAGAGACCAAGTCGGAATTTCAAAGAGCACTTGTTGCAGCTATGTCCACAACAAACACTACTTTTTTTTCTCTCCAGATAGGGTCTTCCTATGCAGTTCTGAGGGCCCTGGAACTCATGTGTACTTGAGTGGCCTTGAACTTGTTGCAATATTCTGCTTTAGACTCCCAAGTTCTGGCATTATAGGCATGAATTGTTTTCCTAGTCATCAAAAACTATTTGGTAAGAATGAAATATGCACTACTGTGACTCAGTCCTATCTATTATGAAAGATTTCAACTTATTCCTATGCCAGGACTTAGAATGTATCTCATCGGTAGAATGTTTGCCTAGAATTCATGAGGCCCTGGGTTTATCCTCAATACTTTAAAAAAAAAACATTTGAAATACTTAATAATTAAATTAAATCTATACTATCCCTTTGACGTCTTGCAGTGGGTTTTTAAAGAGAAAGGCTGTAACACTCTCTTCCTTTGCAAAGGAAACCCGCTATTACTAAAACAGTTATAATAATTCCTGGTGAGCCAGATGCCTTTCAGTGTTCACCAACCGAAGATTCCAGTCTCACACTCATTGCCCCTTAGAAAGACCCAGGCTTCAGTGCCCACTGCAGCTCTAGGAACAGAACTGTGGTTCCCAACCTTTTTTAACACAGAAGGAGACGTTCCTTGTGGCGATCTTTTTCTTTGTTTTGGAGAAGCATTTTTTCTTCTTGCCTGCATACTCCTTCCGCAGACAGCTAGCAATGATGACTGGCTTCTGTAAAGAGAGGTGAACATCAGTGTAGTAGTCTTCTCACTTGCCACCAAGAGACTTCTTCACACCCCTTCACCAGGACTTTCCTTTCATAGAATCAGGAGTAACACCACTCCTGATACAAGCTGCTGTTTCCACGTGAACTCTGCCAAGTCCCTCTGTGGGCACTTGGTTTGCAGTGCTGTGTGTGATTTGTGCTTGCTATTCTGCAGAGAATTGGAATGAGGCCACTCACATAACCAGTGATTTAGCACAAACACACACACACATACATACACAGAGAGAAATAGGCACACACACATAAATACATACAAACACACAGACACAGGCACAGAAACAGACACACAGAGAGACATAAAAATACACACATAAACAGGCACAAACACACATACAGAGAAACAGGCACACAGACACACAGAGAAACAGTCACACACACATAAATACACATAAGCACACACAGATACAGACACAGGCACATGAGAACTCTCTTCTGAATTGTTTGCAACTAGCTTAACTTGGATTATAAAACTCATAAAAGTTGGGACTGGAGAGATGCTCAATGTTTAAAAGCACTTGCTGCACTTATAGAGGACTTGAGTTTGGTTTCTGGTACCTATACAAGGTGGCTCAGAACTGCCTGTAACTCCAGTTCTAGGGGAATCTGATGCCCTCATTTGGCTCCTAGCATTTGTGGGCATCTATATAAAATGATGTCCATACATACACTCAGGCAATACATGTACACATAAAATACAAAACAGTTCTTTCAAAGAAACTCATTAAGATCTTCAATTTTCTAATGTTTGACTATATGTATCAAACTATGACTATGAAAAATAAACTAATAAATTGCTCTCTCTGTGTGTGTGTGTGTGTTCCCTACGCATTCATAGCTTGTGGGCACTACATGCCTTCTGACATCACATAATGAACTGTAAGAGAAAAGAACCCTCCTCCCCAACAGACTTTCAAGAGAATGAAGATTGGAATGTTTCTCACAAAGCTGGCAGAATTGTTTGCAGAAGAAAGGAAGAATGTTTTTATGAGTACCAGCTCATTCATCTGTAGCGCAGTCACAGCACCTGCTGTCCTCATTCTTTCCATCTGAACATCTTCATCCTCTTCTCCGGGCTCTTCAGGGTTTGGGAAAGCATTACAGCTGCTTGGGGAAATTCTAAAACCCAAACAGCATGTTAAACTTATCAGTTGTTGAAATAGATGGACTGGACTTCAGTTTTCTACTTGAATGTGTACCTTTCAAATGCCTTCATTCTTTCTACCAATGAGTCAGTTATATAAATATAGTTCTCATAATCATTGATGACATTTTCTCCCTTCAGCTTGCAAAGCAGCACATCCCCACTGTCAGGGATGTGAAGGCATCTTCCCTTGAGGAAAGAAATCTCTAAAAATGAATTTGGGGTATATTTTATGACTTTCAAGTTTAATGACAACGAAGGACCAGAGCTCATGAAATTAGGAACATATCCCAGTCAGTCCAGGATGTCTGATCAGCATCCCAACGTCAATTCAATTACCTGGTGTACTATCTCTTAAGAATGTGTCAGTCAGACCTTCCTGCTGCTGTCAAACAAGACCTTTAATCAATTATAAGAGAGTCGGCTGATTTTTCTCTCCCTCAGGTCACTTTAATTATTATGCTTGGTTGGTTTCCCTAAAACATGTTGTTATCTGGCCACTCTTTTTTCAAATTTTTAAACAAATGTGGATTTGAGTTCGAAAAGCTAGGTGTGTGGTGGTGGTTTGAATGAGAATGTTCTTTATAGGCCTAGATACTTGAATGCTTAGTCATCAGATAGTGAAACTGTTTTGGAAGGACTAGGGGGCGTGGTCTTGTTGGAGTAGGTGTGTCACTAGGGGTAGGCTTTGAGGTCTCAAAAACCCAAGCCAAGTGCAGTCTCCCTCTCTATGACTGCCTGCTGCCTGTGCATCAGGATGTAAATGTCTCAATTAGTGCCCCAGCGCCATGCCCATATGCTTCCCACCATATTAATCATGTACTAGCCCTCTGAAACTGTAAGTAAGCCTCCAAGCAGGTGCTTTCTTTTATAAGAGTTGCCTTAGTTAGGGTGTCTCTTCAAAGAAACAGAATAGTACCTAAGTGTGCAAAATGCACTTCTCAGTTTCTCATTCAGCAGTTTGCAATACTTTTCCCATACTTCCCTATTTCAGTGTCTTCCAATATCCAGCTTCACTTTTATTTCCTGCTGTCCTCCAACACAAGCCTTTAAAGGTGCCCCAACTCTCTCCTCAAGTCTGTGGGGAAAGGGGCTGCATCCTGCCTCTTAACCATTGTCTTATTGCTCAATGTATTTCCTTCATGGATGTCAACATGTATCCAATTGCTTATCTGTATTTCCCCATTTTTTTATAGATACCACCTCCTGTATATAAATCCAGTGTGCCCATGAAATTTTCACCTCTCATGTGTCAACACCTTTCCCACTAGACTGTAAGATCAGAATTATATTAATTTTGCCTATAACTCAGGCCCTTAAAAACAATCATGAATTGTTCCCCCTTGACGAATTAATTTAGGCATGTTAAAATGTCTAAAGAATAAAGATGAAATGAAAGATAAAATTCTATTTGAATGCTTTCAACCTGAACACGGGATCCATTCTCAGCGATTTCTTCCTGGAGTACCTTTCCAGACAGCGCAGAACAAAAAAGAAAAGGAGAAAATGGAAGTAAGGCTAGGGACAGAGAAAAAAAGACAAAATTAGCTTTATCATAATAAAAACAATTGCTTTCATATTGGAGTTGATTTAATGAGACTGATCGTCTATAAAATGGCATTTGGTAACATTCTCACAAACCTGAGTACAATCTATTTGATACTGTCTGAAGCTGCCAAAGTTAGCACTTCTGTTACTCAAAGAAGGAATAACATGAACATAATAATTGTAGGCCATGGAGAAAGCGCAATTGATAAAGATGCTTGTCATCAAGCCTGATGACCAAAGTTCAGTACCCAGGATCCACATGGTGGAAGGGGAAAATGACTCCCACAAGGTGTTCTCTGACTTCCACATACATGCCATAGCATGCACCCTCCCCCAAGTAAATAGATAAAGAAATAAATATAAAATGCCAACATGGTAGTAATGAGTTAATACAAGTCTTGCTAATGCTGTTTAGAGTCATCATCAAATGATCGCTGTTGTGTGTATGTGTGTGTGTGTGTTACTTCTTATGCCCAAAATTTCCACATAATTTTTAATTTGTTGAAACTCAAAGAAACATTAAAAATGTACAAATGTCCTGTTGCTGCCCTGTGTTGTGGAAGTCCTGAAGTTTTGGTCTGCGGGTCAAGCCCCTGCATGTGCTTCAGCAGATTGCAAATGGGGTGAATGCTGAGACATGCCAGATCAGGCCCTGGTTCTGAGCCTAGGCAGCTGCTGAGTCCTAGTGAGGATCCAGCATCAACAGCGTCATAGAAACCAGAGGGCTCCAACCAGACCAATGACTCTTGCAAGTAAAGATACATGGACAAAGGGGTTTGCTGCATGACTCAATGTGTCACATTGCAACTTCCATGACATGATTTCTAATCTCCCTCCTTTTTTCTCTCTTAAATTTTGTTTTATATTGGGGGAGGCAGAGGGCAGGGGCAAAGGGACTGGGGAATGGATGAGATCAAGATGCGCAACATAAAAGACAGGATAAACATAGAGAAAGTAATAAAAAAATGTACAAATGTGTCTCCTGGTACAAAACCATTAAAAAGGAATTGCCATCTTACTATGAACAGTGCCAGAAACACAACTTGAGATTCTGAGGTTCCTAAGTAATCCGTAGAGTCATAAGAAATCTGCAAAATGAGAAGACATGTTGACATGAAGGTTCCCGTTCAAAATTCATCCTTTCTGCAATGAACCCATGGAACCTGGGAACAGTTTGGGTGGGGTCTGTTTCTGACCATGGTCGTTTGTCCTTGTTCCTCAGTGTTTCCATGAACTTGAGCTTGTCCCCAGGCCAGGAGGCAGGATATTATTCTGTGCAACACCGGGAGTGAGCAAGATTGTGGGCGGTGCAGGCAGGGCCCTGAAGACACTGGCAAGTCTTTCTGAAGCTAACCCTCACTGTGAGCTTAATTTGCAAAATCACAAACAGAATATCACCACGTTCATGTATTTTCTTCTGGTATCACAATGCTAATCCTGCCTCAAACATGTCACACACAGGCAATGACTGTCGACAGCAATCTCTCCACTTGTACATGCATGCTGATAGTTTTCACCTGGCTTTTCAGAGTTTAGTCCCTGGATAATGTTCTTCTCCCTTACTATGAGAAACTTCCTATTTCACATCAGCACATTATGACTTCTTAGGAAAAATTAATTAAAAACATTGACCATCTTCCTGATTCTCCTGTTCCTCACTTCTGCTCTCTTGACAGAAAACGCATAGGCATACTTGCCGATAGACGCTGCCAGCACTCGCTCACCTAACAGTCTCTACCAGACTCATTTAGTAAAGCTGATGCTTTCATCAAAGTGGACACTGCTAATGTCACCAGTGACCTTCATGGCCTTAGACAGAGTGGTCTTTTCCCAGTTGTCATCCTTCTGGACTGTTCAGTATCACTTGGTGGCTTAATCGGTCTTTCCATATAGAAACATTCCTATTTCACCCCTGGAAAATGACACTTAGCTGCTGAGGCAGAGCGTGGGTGAGGGGGTGTAACAGTTGAAGTGAGCCATTTCTCTGGCTCCTGTTCACACTGATTTACTCCCTCTTCCTCTCTCCAAACCTCTAAAGTTTGGAATTCAAGGTCAAGTCTTGGCTCCCTTTTTAGTTGAACTTCTATCTGCTGTGTAAGCTATATTACTGACCAACACCCATAAACTGATAAATCTCAGGTATCTCAGTCTCCCCATAGGTTAGACTCCAGATCAATAAATGCAACTTGGCTGTTGTGTGCTCCTTTTCACATAATACATCCTACTATGAACAGAAGAGGGGCTTTCCTTAGACTCATAATAGGGTTCCTAGGAATAAAGACTGTGAAAGGCTTCTAGTCTGGAGTTGCCTTGGGCTTCATGAACTAGGGCAGAACTTTCTACTAACAGAGAGCACGGCTGTGCCCTTTGCACGTTCTACTTCCTGGGGATCCCAGCTTTAAACATTGCATGCTAGGAACTGACTTGTCCTGTGTTTCTCATCTTCAAGGTTTCCTTTGCTGGCTTTATACATGATGATGGTAGGAGAAGAAGAAAACGACTTACCTCAGAAAAAATGAATAGCGAGCCAATCAGCGTGAAGGGTGGAATTAAAAGGGTGCCAAATACGAGCCCTAGAAACCCATATGCATTTATCTCACTAGCAACTAAGGAGAAGGTGGTGACCTGAAAGGAAAGTACAGTCTGGTGTCACTGAAGCATAGTGATATGAAGTACAGCTTATTTTCAAAGAGAACAGGAATTCATCTCATCAGTGTTCCTATTATAGATTTCTACCTCATGCAATAGAGCAATGCCATCATACTTTTCCCTTTGTGTCACAAGCTAAGTCATAATTTTATTGGATTTGTTGTTAGGAGTCACTTGTTGGTTCCTGGCTGCTCAGCCCCAAAATAATCACACAGAAACTATATTATTTAAACTACTGCTTGGCCCATTAGCTCTAGCCTCTTATTGGCTAACTTTTACATCTTAATTTAACCCATCTCCATTAATCTGTGCATCACCATGAGTTTGTGGCCTACCAGCAAAGTTTTAGCACATCTGTTTCCAGTGGTGGCTCCATGGCTTTTCTCTGACTCTGCCTCCTTTCTCCCAGCATTCAGTTTAGTTTTCCCTGCCTACCTAAGTTCTGCCCTATCAATAGGCCAAGGAAGTTTCTTTATCGTATTCACAGCATACAGAGGGAAATCCCACATCAGGCATTGCTTTTCAAACAGTGTGTATAAAAAGCAGATTTTGATGATGGCATTCTTTGATAATTCATTTCTATGCATTTTTTTTACTTCCACATAAATCTTGGATATCATTCTAAGTCTAAGGATACTGGCTATTAATTTTTATAGCTGGATATTTCCTTGATTGAATATGTAAGAGTTTATAATTTTGTCTTCAAAATTTTGTTATTGGATTTTTTGGTTATATTAATTGTGGTATATCTTAATATTTTCCATATTGATGCTTTCAGTGTTAGAGATTAAAATCTTTTTATTAAGCTTCCCATTCCTATTATTATTTTATGTGTACAGGATTTTATTTTTGCCTACACGTATGTCTGCAAACTATGTAAATCCCTAGTACTTAGGGAGGCCAAAAGAGGATGTTGGATTCCCTGGGGTTTAAGTTATAGACATGTATGAGCCATCATGTGAGTCCTCTGGAAGAGAAGTCAGCACTTTTAAATATTTAACCATATGTCCACCTCCCCCAAATAAAAACCTTCTTGGTCAATTAAAAATTAGAAGTTGACAAAAATATTTTCAAAAAATTTGTGACATTCTGTTTCTCTAAAAGCCATGAGTGGAGTGTGCATGATGCCATGCCTTAACCACTCAAGGTGTTCTAGTCAACTGTTGTAGCTATCACTGTCCAACTGCCAACACCAAATGAGTAATTCATAATCTTAACATTTAATATGGGATTTGCCATTGGCTTCTCACATCTGTGCTCTTGAATTCATGTTTGTTTTTTTACCAGGCATGTTTCAGAAACCATGTGATGTTTCCTCAACATATGTGATTTCCACATTTATTTTGATAATTGCTAATACTCTATAAACATTGCATCCTAGAATCAGTCATTGTTGGTTAAAGTTCATTATTATTCTTTTTGAAATATTTAGATATTTTTACTCTTTGAAAGTTACCATACATTGATACACTGCATACTCATCATATGTACCCAATACTACCTCTTCCTCCTTCTAGTTCCATACTCAATGTCTCTCTGGCCCCATGTTCTCTTATTTTTTGTTATTATTATTCTTTTAAGTTTCTTCTAAGCCAGATAAGCTTTTCATGAGTAATGCTGTAGGTTTAATCCAGTACTACATGTGTACCTGTGTGTGCATATGTGTGTGTGTGTGCGTGTGTGTGTGTGTGCAGGTGGGAAGGGACCTATACATGTATACATGTACACATGTGTGCATGTCTATGAAAACTGTTAGCACATCTAGGTAGACAAAGGATAGTGTTCTAGATAAAAAAAAGTAAAGCCAGCCTAGAAGAACTTTTCATTTATTATGGTTTTTTTGAGACAGAGTTTAATGAATCCCAGAACTCAGGATGCTAAGCTACAGACCCATTAATATTCTTTCCAAATTTTAAAATCATTTCCCAAAAGGAACAATACTCTTCATGTTATTTTACTTGTCTAAGGGTTTAAATATGTTATTTCTTTTTCAAAAATTTACTTAATCTCTAGGGACATTTTATATTAGAGTTTATTGTTATTGCTGTATAGTTTGCAGGTCTTATTGAAGTTACAATAACATGTATTTACCATTATAGTATTATGCAAAATAGCTCATTGCCATAAAAATTCTCCAGGCTCACCTACTCATCTTACTACCCCCAAAATTCTCGGCACTAACTAAGCTTTTTATTATTTTCATAGTTTTTCTGAAATAGCATGTAATTAAAATCATGATATGTGCGGAAGAATTGTCTGTATTCTGTCAATCATGTTTTAAATAAACTCTGATTGGCCAGGCAGGAAGTATAGGTGGGTCAACCAGACAGGAAG
>LOEQ01001254.1:276278-301615 GCA_001685075.1 Bramus lutescens
CTGTCACTAGTGAGATGTGTCTATGAGGCCTGTCACTAGTGAGATGTGTCTATGGGGCCTGTCACTAGTGAGATGTATCTATGGGGCCTGTCTACAAACCATCTTTAAGCCCTTCTTTCTCACTATGAAACATGAAAAACAAGAACTTAGTTACCAGCCAGGATATCAGCCTCATCCATGAACTGGGTACTAAAGACAATTACTCTGTCTCGTTTCCTCTCTTTCAGGAGGTTCCATATGCGATGCCTTGAAAGCGGATCCAACCCAGCGGTTGGCTCATCCAGTAGCAAAACCTGGACAGTAGAAAATACCACAGAGTCATTTGTCCCTCTGAAGCAAGATTATTCTAAAAATAAATAAATAAATAAATAAAACAAAAAACCCACTGTACAATGTAGTTGTTAAAGTATTGGTATTTGTGCTTAAAGGCTTTCTTAAATTTATCAAATTTATTGAACATAATAGATTCTGCATCTTCAATCTGCTTTCATGAGTGGTTTTTGATCACCTTACCTGAGGGTCTCCTAAAATGGCAATCCCAAAAGTCAGTTTCCTTTTCTGTCCACCACTTAAACTCTGAGCAAGAAGGCCTTGGATATTTTCCATGTCTAAGTCCCGCAAAACTCGTTGTACCTAACAAAATGAAGAATATTTAGTCTAAAGTCCAAGATGTTTGTTGTTACTTTTTGTTGAGACCAAGTCTCCCCTCTGTAACCCAGGCTGACTTAAACTTCAGCAATATGCCTGGCTCCACCTCCCAAATGCTGGGATGACAGGCATGAATCACCCTGACTCCCTTACGTTTAAAACACAGTTTTCTGTCTTCAGAAAGATCCTGTGTGTCTAACTTTATATGGTGAATATGTACAGACAACACAAGCACATTTAATATTTTCTAGGTGACCACTTTCACGTTCATTGTTGCATAACAGTGGACATGTTCATTTACCTCCTGCTCTACTTCATGTGACAGAATTCCCTTTATTTTAGCAAAAAGTCTGAGATTTTCTCTCACGGTCAGAAAACCAAATTGTGTATTGGACTGTGGACAAACTCCGGTGAGCTTGACGACAGCACCAAAGTCATCCATTTCTGAAAGTGTCTGATTATAGATGGTGACGGAACCTACGCAGAGAAAATAAGGAGTTACCATCAGGGCAAGGTATAAATTATGTAAATCACAAGATTCGTTCAAGCTTATTTTGTCTGTTTGCAACACAGAGAGGGTAAAGTATTTGTTATGCCATGTGGGAACTGGGGTTTAGATCTTCAAAATCATGTAAAACTTGAATGTGTGTGAGTGTGGCAGCATGGACCATAGACCTGGTGTGGGGAAAGATGGGTGAGGAAAGGAAGAGCCTTTGGACTCACTGAAGCCCTGAGCCTGGCCAAAACAAGGAGCTTCAGGTTAAGTGCAAAGCCTTTCTTCAAACAATAAGGTGAAAGCAATAGGAAGAGACTTCAAACTTCCAGCATGGATGGCAGAGGGGCTCCCAATGCCCCACCTTAAGCAGAAGAGCTAATGGCTTCTGAGAGAGGCAGAGTTACGTTGTGCATGAAGATAGGGTTGCCTGGGCCCCAGAGGAGGACCACACACATGTGCATACGGACAGTACCGCTCTGCTTGGATTCATAATTGCTTTAAAGACTTAAAGCATGAAGTTGGGGTGAGACTGGGAGGTGCTGAAGAGTGAGACTGGGGAATGGATATGACCCAGGTACAATGTACGCACACATGAAACTTTAAAAATACAAAGAATTTTTAAACTAAAAATCATTTAAAACAAAGAGGTGAAGAAGCGGTTGAGAAAGGCATCGTATCATCAGCTTCCACATGTGTTCATCCAAGCAAGCTACCCGCACGTATGCATCTACCGCACACACATAGAGACTCAATGCTCAGAATAACATTTAATCTAGCAGAAATATTGATTAATAATTGAATAGTTACAGTCACTTGTATAGAACACAGTTTCACAAATCCGTACAATTATGTAACAATAAAGCAACTTCTAAAATTTTTCTTAGCTTCTCAAATGACATATGAAAATATAAAACAGTATCTGCTAATGGGAGAATATGTAATTCAACACGTGCATACACTGTGCAACATTTAAGAGAAATTCTGAATGTTTTTGCGCTAGTAACATGGTACAGCTTGTCTTTGAGCAAGTGACCTCTTACCTGTAGTTGGGGGTGACAGTCCACAGAGTGTATTTATCAGTGTGGTTTTCCCAGCTCCACTGTGGCCAAGAAGAGCAGTGATCTGACCTTCATATATGTCAAATCCCAGACCTGATGTGGTGTCAAAGAGATTACATTCAGTATGTGTGTAGCCACATTATAGGCACCACAGTTCACAATGTCTCACTACATAGACGAGTGTGGGTACTAATCTTCAAAGTAAAATCAATCTTAAAATTGGTCCAGCTCTCTGTAATAGCTCTTCTCCATCCCTACTGAAGTTTTACAAGTCTCTAAATATAATAAAATTATATTAAATATAATCTTATTTATTACCTCTCAAAGCTTCTACTTTTCCATGCTTTCCTGTATATTCCTTCTTAAGATTTTTGATCCTGAAAAAAAAAACTGTTTTGGGGAAATTGCAGAGATTGGGGGAGGCTTGATAAAACCTGGAGGTTCTTGATTTTACACAGGCACAGTCAGAAGCATCCTGGGCATCCCACGAGAGGCAGCATCTCTGACAGTTGTACCTCAACAGAACATAAGAGGAGGAGGAAGTAGCTCGCATGTGAATACACAGTGCTCTCCATACAGATTGGGGCAGATGACTGGAGAAGAAAGCTGGCGATGAGATCAGTAGTAGGAGCTCCAATGATGTGGGTGAAGGGACTCACATCAGAACAAAATATCTTGAGCTCTGGAGTAAAACCCTCTGAGTGAACCCCCGTTTATGTCATTTACATAGAGCTCTGGCACAAAGACAGAACTTAGAGTCCAAGTTTTGGGCAATAAAGCAAGGGTGACAATACTAATTATCACATAGGGCTGATTCCTACAGAACTCAAGATGTCTGAAATTTCAAAAGAGGAGGAAAGGAGAAGAAAATGATGAGGTTTTAAAAGTCTGTAGAATTGAAGGGTGGTGATGCTCTTGGGACTGAGGGAAGAAGTTTAGGAATCTGAAGTCAGCCTGGAACACATTGTGAGTTCCAGGCCAGACTGGTTTACAAAGTAAGATCCTGTCTTAAAGAAAGAAAGGAAAGCACACAGAAAACTTTCTGAGTTGAAGGTCTATTATGCTCCAGGTCCTGTGCAGACTACATTAGTTTCTTATATTATCAAAGCAAAGCATCAGGTGGGCTACAGACAAAATTCAAGAAGATAAGGATGATTGCGATGTGTAGCTGTTGGGAAGTCAGCACTGACCACGGTTCATTCGTGGTTTCTGGGGGAGGGGATGTAGGGCATTAGTTTCCCAAGGTCTGATCATCTCTTCCCATCTTTCCGGAATGTTCCTAGCTCCCTTTATGCATCACTTATGTTTTGTTTTCATCCTATCCACTAAGAAGGCCCTGAAAGGGACAAAATAGATTAGAGAAAGAAGATGATAAGACCCTGTTTATCGCCAAGAGAACATCAGAACAAAATATGAAGAGTAGACAAGGAAGACGATCAGAATGGGGATGAAGTATTTATTTGTCGACCAAAAGATATTAGTAAGTGTAAATGATGGAGACGGAGTGAAATACAGTGCTGTCTACAATGGGGACATCCTTTTGTAGGAAAAGTAGACTCGGAGGATGTGGGTCCAGAGGGGCTCAGAAGGAGATCTTTGTACATCAGTGTCTTGCCATGTTAGGTCCCTGTTCTGGGACCTGTTCTCCACGGTGCTTCCCTGTGGTTTGTTTGTTACCTGATGGCTTCTTTCCCCTGGAATTCTGGAGGCACTGGTTCAAACGAGTCATTCAGTGGAGAATCAGCGTCTATTTCATTCTCAAGGACCATGTGATTAGCTCTTCTGTGTTGAAACCAGTAAGATGACTTCAGGAAAAACAATGGAGAACGTCGATGTCCATACTTACCTATATGGACAGGTAAGTATTGGGTCAGTCACCACTCTGAGGATTGCATTCCATTCAGCACAGAATGGCAAACCAACCTCTATGGCTCTTAGCCTGAGCCTACATTAGAATATGAAAAAAAATGCAGCATTGTAAACTAAAAGAAAAAGTCTTTAGGCCAGAGTGACTTGTTTCAAGAGGAACTTAAGTATTCTAGTAAGATGAAAATGAATGGATAACTGTGGTACATATAAACATGAACTATTACTAAGCTCTATGAGAAAATAAATTTGCAAGTAAACAGATGGAACTGGAAAAAATGAAACTGAGTGAGGTAACTCAACCCCAGAAAGACAAACGCCCTATGTGCTTTCTCATATGCAGAGCCTTGCTTCAAATAGTTTCTTTTCTGAGTTTAACTTGAAGCAAAATGGAAGACAGGAAACTAGAGAGGGGTAGGGTTTGGGGAAATATTAACGGAAGGGCATAGTAGATTTAAGTAAAATGAGGATAGAGCAGTGGAATGCCAGGGTAGAAGGTCACTGGGAGTACAGGAGGCATGAGGGAGAGAAATGGGGCTAACCCAAAAGAAGAGGATGAGAAAAGCCACATAGACTTCTGCTCTCTCACAACCCAACTCAAAACAATATCAATATAAGGACCATAGAACACATACAAAATGAAAGAAGGGGGGATTCTGAGGGCTAAGGGATTGAAGGTTGATAGTGATGGGAGAATGGGAAGAGAGGGAGTAAAGAGTGAGTTTACCAAAACTACAGATTTGTGAAAGGGCCTTATAGAAATCCACTAGTGAGTAAGCTAATTTCAGGAGTTCAAATGGAATAACCATGCATGCATGGACAATGTCATTTTAGAAGACATGGGTAACTAGTAAATAAAAATTGGAATACAAGGCATAAAGTACCTTCTTCTTAAGAGTTATTGGTCAGAGAATCCCCAGAGATTTCCAAAAAAACAAAGGCATTGATAATGCCTTTGACACCCACCTTAACTATAGTAAGATCCTATTGCCTGAGATATCACAAACTTTAGCAAAAGGACATGGAGAAATAATGCCCAGTTACTGAGGAAGCTTCTTCCATGCTGGCCAGATTCTATAGTGCCAAAAGATGCAGGGTTCAGACTGGACCATGTGTGTTACAACACTATCAAGCAAGATGTATCTACGGCAATAATGGCCCAGCGATAGCAGGTAAATAACTACTTTATGATTGGATTTAAGGTTTGCTCTGTAGGAGTAAATTGCATGAATGGTACTATAATCCTGGTCAAAAACCCATGACTTGGAGATCATGGGCCCTAGGGAAGATCTTGGTATTATTATTTTGCTAAATGACCATGTTGTTCACTTTTCTTCTCCATAGCCAGCTGCAAGTTCCATTTTTTTAAATAAGAATTTTCACCCCTGTGCTTGTCTAATGTCTGCTCTGCGCAGTTCGAGCCCCTGTTACTGTTTTAAAATGCATGCACATTAAAATAAATCTCCAACTGGAGGACAAAATAAAACTCAAAAAGCTTTGGGGAAAAAATGTCTTCTAAATACTTACATCTATACCCAATTTCTTACTTAGGGTTTGAATTGCTGTGATACCATGACCAAAAGTAACCTGGGGATGAACAAGTTTATTTCACTTTAGAATGTATTCATCCATCACTGAGGGAAGTCATGGCAAGAACTGAAGCAAGGCAGAAACCTGGAGATGGCAACTGAAACAAAGGCCATGGAGGAGGGATGCTTACTGCCTTGATTCCCATGGCATCCTCAGTCTATTTTACTATATAACCCAAGAGTGTCAGCCCAAGGGTAATATTCCCCACAGTATAGCAAGCTGACATAAAACTAGCCAGCACACCCGTAGACCTGAGCTACTCTCAGTCTTCATCAAAAAAGTTTTGTCTTACAGTGGATAGTAGTCAATGAATGACTAGTCACAGTGCTAAGAGAAAGGGGCTAAATGTTCAGCCCTACATGGGACATCTATATTAACACCACCATCACCAAGGCTCAGGGAACATTGTGGAAGAAGAGGTGTAAAGACTCTAAGTGTGGAAGGATAGGGAGAGGTCTATGAAATACTGTCTCCTAGACATGATGTGACTATTGCAATCAGGAGCTAAGAGCAGCTGTGATTACCTGCATCAGACCTACACAATATCAAGCCAGTAAAAATGTCAGCACAGGTGGGCTAGAGGAGCTCCAGGCCCCATCCCCAGCTGAAGAGATAATGTTAATGCACAGTTGCTGGGAAAAGGGGGGATCATCTTTTATGGGGATATTGTCACTGATTCGTTTTCCATACTCCAGTGGATAGCCACCCCCATGCACATATGGAATTATTGGGTTATTTAAAAAGATAAAGGAGAGAAAGCATCTTCAAGGGACATGGGGTAAGTTGGAAGGGGAGTGGAGGGTGGACATGATCATGCTTCATTGTATACATTATGGAATTCTCAAAATGTTATCTGTAGTTTCAGAAATTTAGAAAAGAAAATGCTATACCATTTATATTCAATATATTGTAGAGTAGTTCTAAACCTGGGGATCACAACCCCTTTGGGAATTAAATGATCCTCTCACAGGGGTCAGTTAAGACCATTGAAAATATCAAATATTTACTTTATGATTAACAATGACAGCAAAGTTATAGTTATGAAGTAACAATGAAAATAATATTATGGTTTGGGGTCACTGCAACATGAGGAACTGTATTAAAGAGTCTCAGTATTAGGAGAGTTGAGAACACTGTCATAGACAGTTACTTTAAGTAAATGCAGGTAATAGAAATACACGAAATTACAGTAATTTTACTACTTACTGAGTAAAATTTTGTCAAAATACAATGCCAGTACCAAATAGAGAAAAGCATCCAAAATCAACATAAAAAGGTTGGCTATGATTAGGTACGAGTTCTTTGGAAAGTCCAAATTAACATTAGAATTCACGTCGTAGTCCAAATGAATAAGCTGAAAGAGAGATACATCAAATTTTTCAAGGATTAATAAAATTTTAAAGATATTCATGATCTTAATTCTGCTCTATATCAAGGGAAAGATAAATGAGACACAACTTATATCTCTACATAGCTCAGTCCTATTGCCATTCATAGCAGCCACCATCTAACTACAAACTACAGATAATCGTGAAATCTGCTCAGAGGAGATAAAAAGGACCGGGAAGGTAGTATTTGAGACATATCTAATGCAAACATTCATCAGGATTAAAAGGAATAAAGGGGGAAGGTGTTCTTGAGTGGGGCGCTCCATAGTGAAAAAATGGAGAAATGAAAGTTTGTTAGTAGTTGGGCAGAAAAACGAAGAAGAATTTCAAAACCATACAATGATTTTAAATGAACTTTTGGGGAGGATATTTAATTTCATGTGGAAATATCCAATGAATTTTAATTTTCAAATACTTGTGATACTGTTAAGGCTCATGTTTCTCAAGCTTAAATCAGACAAATATTTAGGTAGAAGTATAAGCTGAGCCACATCAACCATCAAACGTCATTCTACATTTAGAGCCATAAATCAACGATCATCTCAGTATCAGTCATGAGAAGCCCCCTTTCAAGTTGCTGTTTATGAGAGTCCAATAGACTCCTCTAACAACACAGGCTATTGCTGCTGTCTGCCAGAGTTTGGAGGTAAGTCCTTATTGCTAAAGGCACCACGCACTTCACGCACAAGACTCAGAGGATTTGACCCAGCTCCGACTGGAAAGCCTCCTCCCGAGGACTAGTTCTCATTAAACTGGATGGCAGTATGCAAGCTGCCAAGGGAGAGAAGCAGAGAAGAGTCATACCCAGCTGCGATGCCAACTAACCACACCAATGGCCAATCTGGTAACTAAAGTTGCAATCGCGGTCCCCATACCTTGATGTTAGCCACCAGCTCTGTAATTAGACTGAAGCCTTACTCAACAAGAGGAAATTTGTGCCTGGTACAGGACCCCTAGCCAGCTACCCGGGGCTGGTGAGGTCATGGAAAAACCAACCGCTGTCACTTTACTGAATCAACACAGATCTGACCTTCATTTTAAATCTCTATCCTTATACCCACAGCTCAGTGCAGCTCTCGCTTCTCATCAAAGGAGCTTTTCGTTGCAAAAGATGGAAACCACTATAGGAAACTACAATCGGTGAAAATGTGGAGAAGAACTGGCTTGTGGGGCTCCCTGCTGAAATGGATACACTTACAACACAACTGGAACCTAAGGCTCGGGGGACAGAAAAGAGAGAAAGAAGATTTTAAGAATCAGAGGAATAGGAAAATTGCTATGAGGTGTTTCTGCTATAAATGACAGAGAAACTGCGCTCATTATACTTCAACAATACGCCTAAACACGACCTGAAAAATGGAAACACCAATGGATGTACTAATGTGAGAGAGGGAATTCTCACAGGACAGCTAAGGATGATGACAGATGAAGAAGGAGTTATCCCAAAGGATGAGCCCCTTAATTGGTTATCCAATATCAAGCAGTCAACTCTGAAATCACATAATATAAGTAACACAAAAATGATTCAGCTTGTCTTGGTAGGTTTATGCATTTGTGTCTCTGTGCGTATGGGGCAACACACACACACACACACACACACACACACACTGTGTGTGTAAAACAATGATAAAGAAAAAGAGACCACAAATTTGAAAGGGAGCGATGCAGATGGAGAGGAGGGGCATGGAAATTTGTGGATGGAGGAAAGGGAAAAATGATGTGATTATATTCTTAAAAATTGCAAAATAAAATAAATTTAAAAATATGAGGGAGAAAACTAAAAATATCTCTTATCCCTTAATTTTCTATCTCTATAAAGATGGGGAGAATACTTCAGTGTTTGGTGCATATTGCATAAATCATAGAAGGAATGTGTTTAGAGTGTTGTGTACATAAATAATATGTGGGACAGCAAGGACAGTTCAGCTGGTGAAAGTGCCTGAGTTTGATCCCCACAACCCATGTGGTGGAAGGAGAGAACGGACATCTATCACGCTGTCCTATGCCCTCCAATGTCACAGCATGCCTGTGCATGTGCACATGCCCACACACACACAGATAAAAACAAATGTTCTTCATTCTTACCTGGGCCATTCCGGCAGTAAAGGCAAAGGGGCTAAGCAAACACAAGGTCCATTCCATAAAGGCAGGAAGGTGTTTGTACAGGGCTGTGAATCCCAGACTGCCCCAAAAGATGGTGAGGAAGAAGACGACCAAACCAGTGAGGAAAGGTTTCTTTAACAACACACTCATGAGGAAAGCTAAAGTTATCTGAGAAGAGAAACAAAAATGAACCAGTGTGGTTGTCTGAGGGCCATCTCTAGCACACTAAAAGGAATTTCCTATTTGGATAAGGGTTGTCCAAAGGAAAGGCGCCCGTGTTAAAGCCTCCAACCAGAGGCACAATCAAGTGGTAATAGAATCTTCAAGAAGTGGGGTATGTGGGAAGTTCTCCTGTCATTGGATGCTTATCCTTAAAGAGGTTATGAAAGCCCCACCTCTTTTTTTTTTTGACATATTGGCTGTCACATGAGCAACTTTGATCTACCATGAACTTCTGACATGGTGTGCTAGCCAGAGGCAGGCCAAAGTAACAGGGTTAACCAATCCTGGACTAAGAGCTCCAAAATTATAGGGAAAAATAACCCAAACCCTTCTTGTTAGCTGAATGTCTCTGACATTTGTTATAGGGACTGAGAGCTGACCAGCACATTTGAAAAAGTATGTCTCACCCATTTTCAACTAGATTCTATATGGTAAGTGCCTTGTGCAAATACTGCACAGAACAGAGAAGATAGAAACAATCAGTGGTGCATGATCAAAGGGAGGGAAGGAGAAAGTGGGGGAAGAAAATTCACGAACTTACCAAAGACAGCCCATAAAGGAGAAAAAGAAGGAACACCACCATGAAACCAGTTAAGACAACAATCTGGGCAGATTTCACAATAAGAGACATCAAAGTAGCCACGACAAGGATAAAGCCAGCATACATCAAACCCCAGGAAAGCCTGGCCAAGAAACACAGGGTTAGTGAAAATGGTTGAACTTGGTCACTCTCTTCATTCATTTAGCTTAAACGTGTGTGATTTATCAAGAGTTTCTTCCAAAAGGGTAATTCCTAACAATTCATAAAACATCCTCATCTTAAAGCTCATATTCTATAAAGTAAATAATGAACAAGTAAATGTATACAGCAAATAGCTGCCCTAGTAGACATTGTCAGTTTGGTAGAACCTGGAGGCATCTGGCAAGGGAGAAGCCTCAGTTGAAGAACTGCCGAGACCAGCTTGGTCTGTGGGCATGTCTGTGAGGCATGGGCTCACTGAATGATGCAGAAGAGCCCAGTCCTCAGGCACGCGGTCCTGCATAAACAAGTCAGCTAAGCAGAAGCCAGAGAGCAAGCCCACAAGGTAGCATCCTTCCATGGTTCCTGCCTCTGCGTTCTTACTGTGCCTTCCCTCAGTGGCGGACTCTGACCAGGGAAGTATAATCCAAGTAAATCCTTTCCTCCTTCGGGTAGCTTTCGGGTTGTCACAGCAACCGAATGAAACTGAAGCAGTAGCTTTGTGCAAACAGAAGGATGTGAACCGGATAGTAAGACAGTCGTCATCCTCAAGTATGGTGAACAAAGGCTTTCAGCGAGGGTTTAAGGGAGAATCTGTGCTGCTTTTTCAGTTCTGTTTGCCTTCTTTCATAAGGAAGTCAGGGACACCGCGTGGGCATCAAAGAGACATACTGCCCACATCTTAGGCTTTGCAAGCCAAGTAGCCTTTGTGGCCATTAGTGTTGCCTTCACAGACCAAGAGCAATTACACGCAATCTCTGCCCAATATACGGCTATATCCCAATGAGAATGGGTTTGTAGACAATGACATTTAAGTTTCCAATAGATTTTTTATCCTCTACGTGATTACTGCTCTCTTTTTTTCTTTTCTTCCCAGCTAAGCCACTCCTCCTTCACACCCTGCATAAAAGTACTTGGTCAGCTGCTGATATAGATGATCTAGTGCAAGAATACACAGAGCGTCTCTATGGAGAATACAGCCAAGTGGGTGGATATGAAGAAGCTTACTTAGCTTCGATGCCAAGGACAGAGGAGGCCCAACATAGGCTTCAGTAATGTCACAGACTTGGAATCAAATTTTCTCTATTACATTACGACTTAATATGTTAAGAAGCAATTGTTTAATTTCCTTACATTTTAATTTCCTCTCTAGGGAAAGATTGAGAATTAAATTAGTCGGTTATTTTGTGGTTATAACATGGTGATAGGCCCACAATGGACAGCTAGTTTCCTTTCATTTATAGTAGACAATCCCATCAAGTTCAGGAAGCGTTGTTTCTCCTGACCAATTTTAACAATGCCCTTTTCACAGTATACTACAATTACCTGAGACTGTTCATCCACCTGCCTTCTATAGACTTCTTAATTTCTCTCCATTTAATTTAATGTTGACTGTCGGCTTGTTGTATATTGCTTTTATTTTATTTAGATATGTTCTTTGTATCCCTGATCTCTCCAAGACCTTTATCATAAAGGGGTGTTGGATTTTGTCAAATGCTTTTTCAGCATCTAATGAAATGATCGTATGTTTTTTTTCTTTCAGTTTATTTATATGATGGATTACATTCTTAATTTCATTCAAATAAAATATAAGTCTTTCCTTCAGGGAGGAAGAAAAGCCCTAATATTTTAAAAAAATCTCTCCTCACTAGATTTTTTAAATATATTATCTTCCACTGGTTCTTCATAGATTTCAATACCTTTTAAAATCTGGTAAAAACAAAATTTCTTCAATATCATGGGCATAATTTTAGTACACAAAGGGACAAAAAAAACTTGCATTGTGTCAAACATGCCATCCCTTTTTGAAAGATATATTTTGCATTATGTATATGTGCATCTCTGTGGGAGGTTGTGGGGGAGAGAATGTGCATGTGTGTGTTTGCCTATGGAGACCAGAAACATCAGCTGCAAGCTCCCCTGGACCTGACCTGTTGTTACAGACAGTTGTGGGGTCCCCTGACCTGCAGTTACAGGCAGTTGTGGGGTCCCCTGACCTGCAGTTACAGGCAGTTGTGGGGTCCCCTGACCTGCAATTACAGGCAGTTGTATGCTATCAGTCTGGGATGCCAGAAAGCAAACTAAGAAGCAAACCCTCAAGAGTGCCTGTGCTCTTAACCCTTGATGTACCTCTCGAGACTCTATCTTCTTTATTTCCACACTTAGTATATTGAACAATATCTTCGGAAAAATAACAAATTTGGCACAAGTCACCCAGTACAATGTGTAGTCTTCCTACGCAGCAAGGTTTCTCTTTAGACACTGAAAATAGTGGTCAGTTCATGAAAGGCAAATTTGACATTCAAATCACTGCTTTCTGACTCTGTATTCGTTCCTACCTCTCTACCTATCTCTAATGTATCACTTGGCTAATCTTATTTGGAAATCTTGTCACTAACCATTGGACCCTCAGTTTCCTAAGTTACGTCTGCTGTTCTCTCATGATGCACCGTTCTCTACACTTCCACAGGTGATATTTAACACCGAGCATTTAATGTCCCTCAAATTCCATGGAAAGCACTCTAAGTACGTTGTATTTAATCCTGCTGCCAGCAAGAAGTAGAACTCTGATCACTGCTTCACAGAAAAGAAAACTGAAGTTTACAAAGTTTAAGTCACACACCCAAGGTGAAAGATACTTAGTGCTGAGATGAAGACAGCCTGCGGCTTCCCACGGGGCCGGTCACTGCCCTAACTGCTTGCTTTCTTGTCTCTGCTAAGGAGAGCTCAGGACATACTAGCTTTCTCTTCCATGGCCCATGTAAAGTGGGGTCAAATCGTCATCACCTTTAACATAGTATCCAAAATACATATTTCATTTTCCCTAAAAACTCATAACTTCTCATATGTGTCAGTAGCTAATAACCAAGAGTCCCTGTGTCATTCGTGTCCTGAAGGCAGGAGCCCCTTAGGCTTTCTTTAAGTCAGAGAGATACAGAAAATTCCAGTTACCAGGCATGTAAGTCCATGTATTTCAAGCATCCATACGCCCTAGCTTAGTAAAGTATCAAGACTAAAGACTAAGTATGACATAAACAAACCTGGGAAGCCCCCTAGTTAACATACTGATTGGTGTATTACAGACAAGCCATTTACCAGAAAGCAGACTCCCGAAGTCCCATCATTGCCTTCAGTGTTGAAATGTATTGCCTTTCTTGAGTAATGTTGATGGATAAATAGTATATAAATGAAGAGAAGGATATAACACAGAAGAAAATTAAAAAATCAGTTGCAACTCCTCCTTGGGAAATAAAAGGTAGTATCTTCATATGTGAACCAATAACTGACATCAGCTCTTCCATTACTGAATGATTTGTTGTAATCTAAAGAAAGACACCAAGGAACAAATTATTATCAGTAATCTAATTGCAACCTTGGGCTCTTTCTTCAGTCTGTAAGAAGGCATTAACTTGTAGTTGTAGGAGTGCCCAAATTCTACTTTAAGTCTTTCAGTGAAAAAATTTACTCTTGTTTTTAAAACTAACTGGAATAAAACTTCAAGCTAGATCTTCTCTGGGGCTTCTAATCAGATATCTCCTGTTTTATTGTTTATGCAGCACATGATTTACTACTCCACAATAGACCCTAAAACCCTTCTAATGACCACATATCTATACTTTTACCTCTGTATTACCAGGATCTCTGCTTAAAAGTACCCATACTGTGTATATTTTCAAGTCACCAGTACCTTGACATTACAGTCTGGATAAAGAAGCTGTCTGTCATACTATGCTTAGTGGCTAGAAGCAAATAAATTACAAAACAAGAATCTATATCACCACCTATCAAAATTCAGTATACAAGGCACCTAGTTTCCGTTAACTTAATACTCACCTCTATGATGCCAGCGTTAATGGCAGCTTGGAAGGCTACAAACCCTTTCTCCCAGAAGACTGAATTTCTACAAGTTATTTTATCATCCATTATTTCACAAGGAGCTTCGAGAAAGGAAGACACAATCACTGTATGCGACTAGACAGTACTAGTTATGGGGTAAATAAAAATTCGTAATTCTCCAAAAATGTGTTTAAAATCTATAATAGGACAGTATGTGGTAAGACATATTGGTTCAGGTTGCAGAGCATGACCAAAAAGGACATACCAAGACTGCTTCGTCAACGTTCTTTAAGGTGAGTTTTTGATTATTTTTCCTGCTATTTTATAGTTATCTCAACTTTAAAATGTTTGGTCCTTCTGTTGTTTGTGCCAGAAAAACAAAGAGTAGACTCACTAACACAGAAAACACTGAGCTATTTTTAAATAAGTGGGGATAACTTAAGCCAATTTGTTGAAGTTTTTAATATATCAAAGAACAGAAAGAATAACGTGTAACTTTTGCGTTTCCTTGAAACAGGATCACATTCTGTAGCTCAGGCTTGTCAAGGGTTCACAGAAAGGCTTTAAGTTCATAGTGGAGAAAAGAACTTAAAAGCATAATTTTCAAATAAGCATGGAGGCTCCTAAAATAATAAAAGTGGAGCTGTGATACATAAAATATCTATCAAGCTGGAGTTCATTCCAGGACTCTGGGTCTACATACCATAGAGATATTTGAACACCTACGTTTAATGTAGCACTATTAATCCTAGTCAGGTAGAGAGCCTGTCTAGGCATCTATCAACAGATGAGTGAATATACTTACTTACAACGAAGTTCTAATCAGCCATAAAGAAAAAGAATTGATGTAGTTTGCAGGAAAATGAATGAAATAGGAGGTCATCATATTAAACAAAATGAGTTAAACTCAGGACAAAATATGGCATTCCCTCTCATTTATAGAACCTAGACTTTATATAAATACATACAACCGTACATACATATACATGCATGACATGATTGTAGAAGCAAGACCGAATGGGAATAATAGGAGGGGGAGAGGAGAAAAGGGAGAGGGTGGGGTAAATATGGTCAAAGTACACAACAGGCTTGACTGAATATAAATCCATCACTATATGCAAGGAATATATATTAATAAAATTATACTCTCAAAAACATAGGTTTCATTTAATAATGATCAATCCATTGGACATAATTATCATAGGGGGTTGTGGTGTTCATCTCACTTCTTCTGTATGTGTCCCTTGGGTCTAATGACATAATAGCAATATCTACATGAATATATTTTTCCTAATGGCAAAGTTACCTGAATGGTCTCTGTGTTCTTTTATTTGTGGGATCCTCTGACCCCATGAAAATTTCAAATGATATGAGAATGTATCCTTGAAGATGACTCTCACTGCATCTGTAGAGTAATTTAAATCTAGTTTGCTCATACATGTTTCATCAGGACATGCCACAATTCTTCTTCCTGCCATGTGAAGAAACGGAATCGTTCAGTATGATTCCTAGGTAGTTCAATGGCAGCATACCAGATTCAAGAGACTTGAGACCATTTTATGTTTGAGTTAATTCTTCCTTAGTCACATTGTTTAGCAGATTAAAGACTCGTGTGATCAGAAAAAGATAGAGATATACAGTCAAGACAGATTCAGAAGGGAAAAAAACTCTAGTTTACAGTGTTTTTAAAAAATGTACATAGGCTTTAGAGAGAAAAGAAAAAGGATAGAGAAAGTCCTAAAAAGAAAATAGAGTAGTTGGGTAGGGTGGCGCATGACTTTAATCCCAGTACTTGGGTAACAGAGGCAGGTGAATCTCTATGAGTTCAAGGCCAGCCTAATCTATAGAGTGAGTTCCAGGACAACCAAAGATACAGAGAGGAACTCTGTTTTAAAAAAACCAAAAATTAAAAATTAAAAAAATAGAGTTAAAAACCCACATAAAGATGGAAAATACACAGAGACTCTGTATACTGTATGTTATTGTGTTGTCTTTGAATTCTTTGACTGCTGAAGAAGGAGCAACAGCTACTAAAAGACATTTGGATTAATCCAATCTGTATTTTGAAAATGCCTTGATTTAAAAATTTAAGTCAAAAGATGTATTATTTTGGAGAAGAGATTTTGCTTTGTTTGTACAGGAAATGGGAGGCTATGGATTCATTCTGGGTTAAGAAAAATAAGGTTTGATCCAGGAAGAGCCCCTGAAAAATCTCCTATGGGAACAGATGACCCAGATGATCCAACATTTCAGAGAACCCCTGTTACAGTTTCCTCTGAGTTCTACATCCAGAACAGCTTCAGGGCTGCTGCCTGAGATGATCGAGCCTCACAGAATACTCCAATCATGACTTGACTATAATCCCAAACTTTCTTTGAATCCCCCATAAGATTATCAGTTCCCCCAATCAGTGGGAAGTAGCCTTGAAAACTATGCTCACATTCCTAAAAAAATGGATTATGGATGTTTGTCTTTGTTTAGCATGATGATTACAAGTTGTTATGGATAATGGTCAGGAAAAAAGTAAACAAAGTAGAATAGATTCAGGGTCTTGTTTTGAAAAGGGGGGATCTGCTGTGGGATGCTTCTGAACACTGTAAAGATTTGTCGCTCATATTGGCTTAATGAAATGCTGATTGGCCAGTAGCCAGGCAGGAAGTATAGGTGGGGCAACAGACTAGGAGAATTCTGGGAAGAGGAGAGGCAGAGAGATGCAGTCACCAACCAGACACAGAGGAAGCATGTTAAGAATGCCTCACTGATAAAAGGTATCAAGCCCTGTCGCTAAACATAGGCAAGAATTATGGGTTAATTTAAGATGTAAAATCTAGTATAATAAGCCTGAGCTAACAGGCCAAACAGTTTATAATTAATGTAAGCCTCTGTGTGTTTCTTTGAGACTGGACGGCTGCAGGACTGGGTGGAACAGAAACATCTGTCTACACCATGCATCTAAATAACCCAGGACTCATCTCATTTTGATATACTTTATAAAGAATATTAATTCCCTTTGAAGTACAGTTGCTCAAAGATATTACTGGAGTAAGATATCCTCCTTGATATCAGAAAATAATACCCATCAATGTTGTTAATAAACTCTAGAAATGCCAACATTTAACACGTTTTTTTTTTCAAGAAAATCCTAAAATAAATTTGAGTATAAGAAAAGTAAAGAAATGATTTCATGAACTGCCACAGAACATACCTTTCATGAAGGGAGCTGATGCCACTTTGTTCATTATCTCGTAGACAGTTTTAGACTCAGGAGCAAATGCAAGAATATAATTAGAATCATTAAAATCATCAACACGTCCTAGATCCATTTCAGGAATCTGAGGAGCATCATGAACTTGATGTAAATTGGAGGACGATTGATATGTAAGGAATATTAGAAGAAATGAGAAAAACCATTCCTACATAGTAACAAGAGAAAAGAAAGAACATCAGGCTTTCCACCATGAACAACAGAAACAATGTCTTCCTGTTATACAGCTGCTGTTCCATTTTAAAGTAACCGATTTTACTTTTGTTCTCCAAAGATCCATTTAATTTATGTCCAGTGGGCGGAAGAGGGCGCCAGGAGGTAACAGATGATTGTGAGTCACTGTGTGGGTTCTGGGAATCAAACCCAGGTCCCCTGCCCGAGCAGCCAGTGCTTTGAACGGCTGAGCCAGCCCCAGCACCTACTTTGCTCTTTCATCTGCACGTTTTGCGACGTGAGCATTGTTCACCAAGACAGGGTTGTGACAGCAGTTCCAGTTATAACCGAAAGTGTTTCCTCATTCAACAATGCAAGGCCAGACGCTTGTCACCTCTAATAAGTCTTGTCAGAGGCCACATGACCACAAGAATGGACCACTTGTTGGTATTTGAAGGGAGGGCGGCGTGGAATAGGTAAGTACTTCCCTCAACAGAAGCAAGGCCTTATCTCGTTCTTCAGTTCTCTACACACGGAAGAGGCAGTAAAATAATGCTCACCAAAGGAATTTTAATGTTCTTTATCATGGTCACTGCGTTCTAGAACTGTAAACACAACAGACCATGTGTGAAGCCTAGTGCAAAGAATTCATTTTGCCATCCTAGTTTGACTCAAAGAGGGAATTCTTATTAAATTCCATGGCTCATACATAGTCACACAGAGCAACATGAAGCAGAATGGGCACCTGGGAGATGAAGGATTCTAGTGAAAGAGGTGATGATTAAAAGCAACTAAAAAATCATTAAATAAATGCATGAAACTGTCAATTATAAAAAAGGATTTATTTATTTGTTCTTCTCTCATGCTATACCACTTCAATCATACATAATTTTAGCTATGTGTATGTATGTACATGTATGTATGCATAGAATTTAAAAGAGCGAACATTTGGAAGTGTAACAATTACTTAAAGTAGGTACTTAGCTTTTATATTAATATTCATATGACTTTTGCTTTATTCTTAAAGCTCTTGAATATTTTATTCATTGACAATCCAAACATTCATCAAATGTTTCTTGGATGAATACACACACTGTTCATAGAATAGATTAATTTGCTAATTCTTTTAATGAGTGACTTTAATTTGTGTTTATGATTAATTCTACAGAAAATATATATCATTGTTAAAACAACAAAGAGTACTAGTGCAATAAAAATAAAGGCCCAGCTGGGCGGTGGTGGCTCACGCCTTTAATCCCAGCGCTCGGGAGGTGGAGGCAGGCAGATCTCTGTGAGTTCAAGGCCAGCCTGGTCTACAAGAGCTAGTTCCAGGACAGGCTTCAAAGCTACAGAGAAACCCTGTCTTTAAAAACAAAACAAACAATAAATAAATAAAAAAGAAAGACCCAAATATCATTTTGTTTCTGTTGCTTCCACTGCACCTTGTAGCTACAGTGTGCTTGTTGACAAGGACATGATAGCTACATAGGCATCTTTCTAGTTTTATAATTTCTTTGTGGTGAGTATCTTTTTCCCCAGCAAAATACGATCATCTTTGAAAAATCCATTAAATTTTTATGATGTCTGAAATCATGCATGTGCTTTATTTTTAAGTGATAAAAGTTATACTCATGTGTACAACATATTTCAATACATACATGAATGGTAGAGTGGGTAAACAAAGCTCATTACTTATCACTAGCATGTCACTTTTTGACTAAATCACATGGATTGAATCTTTTCAAACTGAAGAAAAATCAGCAGTATATTATTACACACACTATGTGCTCGCTTTGCTAAACACACCATCTTCAGCACTGTAACCTATCTTTGCTATTATTTAGAAATGATTGCAACCTTTCATTTTGTATATGTCATCACACTTTCATATATTCATGGTAATACACAATTAATACTTTTAAAGTAGCCACTGTGTTTCATGCTCCTACAGTTATGTGTATATTTAACCTAAAGTCCTTTCCTTAAAATAACCTTTTCATGAGACATTTATCCACGTTAATGTCTAAACATTAAGCTTGCTTCCATCTGTGGTTGAGAATACACCCAGGTATAACCCTCAGTAAGTGAATTATTCTTGTCCTGTAGATGTCACAGATCGCTCTGAGCATGGAGCTGTAGGGAAAGGGGAGAGTGCCAACGGGAGTTCTTTGTGAAATGTTTTTTTCATTTCTTTTAAACCTCAGGTTACACTCTGAAGCAATTAGGGATTGAAGTTTGCTTCTTTGATGATGCTCCGAACTTCAGTGTCTATGCCCTCATGAGGCCCAAATTAAAACAGATGTTAACTATTATTTCTGTTGTATAAAGGTATAGCTTCATTTTATAGGGCACTTCTGAATATGAGTTCTTTTAAAAATATCTCAGTAAGGTATTTAATGTTACATATTTAAATTTTTATTTAAAAAAGAGTAGTAGTTAAGCCCAGGACTTGAAGAAGTCTAGCCTGTTAATTATATCTGGGTTATATAGAAGGAATCATTGACTAATTACCGTGTGGCTATCACTGAGAAAATACTCTTTTCTTTTCCAAATATGAGAACACATAGATTGGGAGCCATACCATCGCTGTTTCTCTTCTCATCCTGCACTTCTTCAGCCAATTCTTGCAGAGAAGAGCCCACGTTTGCTGACCCACTCTCAAGTGTCTCTTCCTCATTTCGACTCGTTTATTTTTCTAAAGGAGGCAAATGTGGAAGTCTGAAACAGAAAGCATTGTGCAATCAAACTAAAAGGACTCACTTGAGCAGCTGTTTCCAATTATATGCCTGCAGAAGAAGGGCGCCAAATATAGACAGAGGAAAGGAAGGAGAAAGAGGAGGAGGCAAAATCTACTGAAAAAAAAATAAAGGAGTCTTTTCTTCAATGGAATGACTTTTCAGAGACTAATAATAATGTCACGTGCTGTCCCCACGAAACTTGGCAGCTAAGCCATCCAAGCTTTATATAGGCTGGTGGAGGTCTCCTGTTACCCTGTCAGTTAGTTAGTTATTACTAATTACCAGTAGTTACTACTAATTACTAGTTACTATTCAACAAAACCCCACTACCAGTCAGTTCTGTTCCTGGGTCTATATGCCGAGGTATGGGTTCACCAGGGACCTGTACTCAGATTCTTCCAGATATAGATCACCATGACAGGGTGTTACAGAACATACCTTTACACATACTATTCAAACAGGACTCTGTAGCAATCAGAAGCAATGGATTGATACCCACAGCTCTACATAAGAAATCTTAAATAATATGGTGTCAACTAAGCCTTTTTTAAAAAAGAGGTTGATTTATATAAGAATATAATTTATATGAATTCACACCATGAGCAATACATACCTCTAAATAGATCCTGAAGCTAAAAGATCATTACCAAATACAATTTTAAAAGATTTATCTTAGGCAGTGAGAAATAGGGATGGAGGTCAAGTATGAAATGGGACATTTGAGTCAAAAGAAATAAATAAACAAAAAGAAAAGACAGGCATTTTGTATGTCATGAACTCAAGACAATGATTAACTCAGCCCTTTATTGACCTTTTGCAACTGAAGTCTGAAAAACTCTTACAAAAACCACTGGAAAAAAAAACACAGGTCAATAGTAGCTAAGTTCAAGGGACACAAATGGACATTTTAGATAATTTCATATTGCTTCCAATGTTTGGATTTTCCAGTTACACAAATAATCTCCAAGTAATAATATCATCAATAGGCTAGGACAATTGGAGACTCCAATTAATACCAAATCACATTTTCAATTAGAAATCAATGCTGTAGCAAGTCTTGGTATCCAAAGCATAAAATATATATTGTTCAAGTGCCAATTCTTCTTAGATAGTTGATGTAGATGGAGGAAAATATTCATAAATAAGAACAGTTGTATAATCTAATCATCATGCATTAAGTTATTTGTTCCTGGCTGTTAATGATTAATTATTCCATTGTACATGCCCATGCAAAATGCTATTTGCTCTAGAAGAAGAAAATAGTAAGTTAGCTTAAATTGTTTTGAATAGTAAATTGAGTAGTTTAAAAATAATGCATTGTTAAAAGCTAGTAATTTCCCAGTTGGACAGTATTCCTGCTACTCAGGGACAACAAGCATTGCACAAGTTAAATGATTTTACATATTTAGTATGATAAACAGGACCAATAGAGTATTTCCTAAGTTTTCTTGATTAAAACTCTCAAGTCAGTTAAAAACAACTCAAAGCTCACAGAATCTTGTATCCCGGTGTTTACATTCCTCTGGCTGTAAAACTGGAAAACACTGCACGCAGAAAGGGAATAAGCAGTTCAAGTAGCTTTGAAACCAGCACTAGGTAAACAAGTTACATTCCTTTCCACTTACCCGCTTGCCTGGTAAAAACAGTATATGTGCTGTTTATAAAAATGCTTTAGTCATGGAGCAAAATGGAAAAAAATCTTAGTTTTCCAACTGCTATTCAGCCATACAGTATGAAGTGCTCAAAGGTTTGAAAAATCAAATTGACTTACAAGTAACTTCCGCCGAAATGTTTGGCATGAATTTCATGCCTTTTCTTGTCCCATTACATAAGTGCTAATTACCACACTTTAGGGGCTAACTTACTGAGGGAAGCTAAAGCAGGAACCTTCAAAAAGTTCATCCACAGATCTTTGTCCTGGAGGAGAATTCACATCGCTTTGTTCGGATCACGGCAACACCTTGCTCTGAATTTTGCTTATCGGGAACGGTTCTGTTTCACTCTGGTTTCTGAAGAGAATTCTTGACTAAGTTCAGCCTGACTGCCAAAGCTCTGCTCATGTAGTGACTCCTGAGCTGCTTTTTCTTCCTCTGCCTCCTGCCAGCTCCTCAGCAGGGAATTTGTGGTTGCAGATGGTTGGCTGGACATGTCGGAATGTTAGCAACTGTCAAACCAGGAAGAAGCTAGGCTTTTTAAAGAGCATTTTTCTTTCTTTCAGATTAGACCCCAATAGGAGACTTGACTCTCAGCAGCAGCGTACTTTAAACAAAATCAGAAAAAGGCCAGCTCAAAGCAGAGCAGAAAAGAATTTCCTAAATTACAAGAATAAACAGACACATTGGATAAGATCATTTCTCAAAGCCCTTCATTGATTTTTTTTTTATTAAGCTGGGTTTGCACACGACAGCATAGCAATGTTTCCAGGGTTACAGGGTAAATCTGCACTTTCGCCTACATTTCTGCAGCATTGTGTGCATCCTATTTCCATCATCATTTACGGCAGCAAAGCAGAGTAGAGAGATGTGTTCTCAGGCTACGGAGAAAGTTCACTTAGTAAAGTGTTTGCCTTGCAAGCCTAAGGAACTGAGTTTGATTTCCAGAGCCCATGTAAGAAATGTCAGGGGTGTTAGCTTGGGATCAATGTACTGTGCTGGGGTGGGGAGTGGGGGAGACAAGAGTATCCATGCGGCTTGCTGGCTAGGCTGTCTGGAAATGGGCAGTGTTTCTAAGGACGATAGCCAAGGTTGTCTTCTGGCCTTTATCTGAATTATCCGAGTGTGCACACACATGCAATGTACCCCCGCCCCCCCCCTCCACGTGCCAACACTCATGTGGGGAGGGGCAAGGACGGAGGAAGAGATGGATATATTAACATCCATTCCCAAGAAGCAAGTTTCTCTGTAGACAATCACTGGTTTTCAGTACGTCCTGTTCCCCGTGTTGTCAAATGTTTGCAGCAGGCAATGGCTACATTATCATGAACTTCTTGTGTGCATGGAAGACAAAGCATCACACAGATATGGAATATTCCTTCAATATTTACTTAAGCTTATTTACTCGTTTGCTGATTATACTAGATCCAGAAATTGCTCAGCAAAGTCTGCACAACCAGATTGAACTCGTAATCGGTGAGAACAAGCCTTCTGACTGTTTCTGTATGTCTGATGCCTTCTGTAGACATTTACTAACACCGCTAACATTTTGTACTCAGAGAATATAATTTAGAAAATGTCTTATTTCTTTTTTGCACTCTTAGTTTTTTCTATTTTCTTTTATTTTACATTTTTTAAAAATTCGTTTTACATGCCAAACACAGTTCTCCCTCCTTACCTTCCTCCTGCTCCCATCTACCTCCCCCCACCCCACCCCTCATCCCTTCCTCAGAAAGAATAGGGTCTCCCATGGGTGGGGCCAAGATCACGACAGGGAAATCCGCAGGGAGAGCGTACCCAAGAGAGTAGAAGCTCACAGGCTCTAGATTGGCAGCTGGGGAGCTGTATGGAACCTAACTAAGCCCTCTGCATGTGGGTGAAAGTTGTGTGCCTTAGTCCGTTTGTGGGATCCCTGGCTGTGAAACCAGAATCTTTCCCTAGCTCATTTTTAAATTGTTTTTATTGAGCTGTATTTTTCTCCACTATCCTTCCTTTCCCTCCTCCCCTTCTACCCTCTCCCATCGTTCCCATGCTCCCAATTTACTCAGGAGATCTTGTCTTTTAGAAAATGTATTATTTTCTTAGAAATGAATATATTCCCTCTTTCCTCAGACCCAGTTGAACAACATACATGCAGGTTTTGCCTGATATCATCCTTAAATATATATTGTTTCCTTAATACGTAATGTGTGATCTCCGTCTCTCTTCGAAAGAGATGGCTGCTGCCTCCCCCCGTTTCTCTCTCTCTCTCTCTCTCTCTCTCTCTCTCTCTCTCTCTCTTTCTCCCTCTTTCCCCTTTCCCTTTCCTTCCATAACCCACTGAATAAAATATACACAAATCTTGAAAAATAAAACATAATATGTAAGGGACTGGAAAGAAAACTCAGTGATAACTATCACTGCCCTTTCAGAGGACCAGCTTGGTTCCCAGCACGTACAGGACAGTTCCAGAGAGATCTGATGCCCTCTTCTGGTCTCTGTGGACATTGCATGCATGTGAAGTAAAGATGTATTTAGGCCAATGGTTCCCAACCTTACTAAGGTTATGATCCTCTCCCCCAGTACAATTCCCCATGTTGTGGTGCCCTCAACCAGAAATTATTTTCGTCGATACTTAATAACTGTAATTTTCTGGTGTTATGAATCATAATGTAAACATTCGATGTGCACATGGCCTTAGGTAACTCCTGCGAAAGGGCCATTTGGCCCCAAAAGGGATTGCAACCCACAGGTTGAGAAGCAGTGATGTAGGCAAAGCACCCACACGCATAAAATGAAAACAAGTATTTATAGAAATATATTAATCAAATTAAACTTTGTTCCATTTCATGGACTTTTACCATGGAATATTCTTTTAACTATCTAATCCGTCTCTCTACTTCAACTTTTATTTCTCAGGTATATTTTGATCAAGAACCATTATTTAATATGGAAGATTTCCTTTTTAAGCAACTTAATAAAATTTCCCCTTTTATTGAATTTGATTTTTTTAATTTCACTTTTATAAAAGAAATACTAGTCTTTAAAATGGTGAATCGGTTTCCTCCACTCATGTTGTTTTAAGCATATCTTAATTTATCCCTGGTGCTTTCCAGTTCTCCAGTTCCACTCAGATTGTGTTTCTCTGTTCCTTTCTGTGGACCCCTTTCTATCATATCTTGTCTAGGGAATGCTGGGTATTAACTTTGATCTACTGATTATCTTTAAGTGTTAACAAACATATTTGAACTTCAGCTACTCTAGTGATATAAAAATTTATACCTAGTGATATAAAAATTCAACTTCTGTCTGCATTCACTTTTTTTTCTTCACCCTTTCGGTTCCCTAAAGGTTAAACATATTTGAACCTTCACCTTCACCTGTACACTATTTATTTTACAGTGCCGAGCAAAGAATTTGCCCTAAAAGCCTGAGTCTCCACATTTATGAGATCCAAATCAGACACGATAATATCCAAATAGAAATCATTTTAAAATTTTATCTTTGGGATCTGAGGCTATAGTAACGGCTTATTGGTTAAGAACATTGGCTGTTTGATGTAGGAGGGTCATCTGTCTATGTGTTACTTTCATTGGTTAATAA
>LOEQ01001254.1:303192-314116 GCA_001685075.1 Bramus lutescens
ACTAGAGGGAATGGGATGGATGAGATGGGGGAAGGAAAGAAACAGAGAGCAATGAAAGAGATATCTTGATTGAGGGAGCCATTGTGGGGCTAGCAAGAAACCTAGCACTAGAGAAATTCCCAGCAATCCACAAGACCCTAAGCAATAGAGGAGAGGGTACCCGAACTGGCCTTGCCCTGTAGTCAGATTGATGACTGCCTTAATTGTCACCATAGAACCTACTTTCTAGCAACAGATAGAAGCAAATCCAGAGATCCACCGTGGAGCACTGGGCTGAACTCCCAAAGTCCAGTCAAAGAGAGGAAGAAGTAAGAATAGGAGCAAAGAGGTCAACACCAGGATGTGAACACCCACTGGAACAGCTTACCTGAGCTAGTGAAAGCTCACCAACTCCAGCCTGACAGTGAGGGAACCTACCTAGGACCAAACTAGGCCCTCTGAATGTGGGTGACAGTTGTATGGCTGGGGCAGACTGCGGGGCCACTGGCAGTGACACCAGGATTTATCTATCCCTACTGCTTGTACTGAATTTTTGCTTCTGGAGGGAGACCTTGCTCAGCCTAGATATAGTAGGGAGGGCCTTGGTTCTGCCTCAAAGCAATGTGCTAGACTTTGTTGACTCCCTATGGGAAGCCCTGCCCTCTCTGAGGAGTGGGTGGGTGGTGGGATGGGGAGTGGGAAATGGATTTGGCATGTAAAACAAAAAAAGATAATTTTTGAAAATAAATTTTAAGAAAATAAATAAAAAAGAGAATGTGTATTGTATTTACCACATAGCCTCCATATGAAAGTTGCTCATAATAAGTGATTTGAGTTTAAGTGTATAGAGAAGAACATGAAATGGAGAAACAAGAGAAAAATATCTATTGTTTTCTAGCAGTATGGTTATGAAAGATTTGTATGGCACTTAAAACAAGTAGTTTTGGGTCAAGAGAAGGCTCTGTGTGTGTTTTCTGCTGTTGTTAAGTGTAGGGTCTTCCTAACCCAGCCTTAAACTCACAGCAATCTTCCCGTCTTCCCCTCCCCAGTGCTGCAATAGGTGAGAGGACCATGCCTAGCTTGGTTTTACCTTTGTTTAAGGATGAATCTTAAAGGGACAGTGAAGAGGGAGATGCAAAATATGGGAGAAACCAAGTAACAAACAAAGGGCCGTTTCTGTTTTGTTTTAATGTGGTCCAGAGAAGGATTGCAGAAGAAACATGATACTAGGTCTACCTTGAAGAAGGCACATGTACAGAGCCGGTGAAAGCTCGCTAGTAGGAGCAAAGCTTCTAGCTGAGCATCGGCTTGCTTCCTCCATGCTTGATGCTGTAATTATATGGCCTCTTCAGCAAAGGGGTCTTACCATCACGTTGTGGAAGGTAACCCATAGTACTGGCAGTAGTCAATAGTGAACTAATTGAGGGGGCATCTATAGGACCTCTTTGGCCAAATAGTTCAAAACAATGGAACCCATTCCTGGTTCTAGGGATTTTATTTGATAGTTTATGATGTCTAGTCAGGCACTGTCTCCTTTATTATGTGGTAACTCCATTTAAGTTCCATTTGCCTGAGTTTATATTTTAGGAAAGCATCTAATGGAAGGTTCTAGACACGGTCAAGAGTAGAAAAGCGATCAATATCACACTCCGCTAAAAACCTGTGTGTTACAAGAGCATTCTGCTTTCGAGCTGTCCTGACTAGTAATGGTGGTACAAATGATATGGGAACAATCAACCATTTTTTAAAACTGGATTTAAGGGCTGCTCCATGAGATGAAACCCATACCTGACACTCTTAATGAGGCCAACAGCCTTAGGCTAGATGAGTCTGCTAAGCAACCATAGCAATAAAATGACTCCTTTTAGGGCCCTGGGGGAACACACGGATCTCCCTAGGAAAGGGAAATAAAAGAGATCTCATGAACAGCCCCCTGTATCTTAGGGATTTGAGTTTTTTTTTTTAAAAAAAGAGAAATAATATGAAATAGGGTGAGTAAATGAAATTTAATGAGTTTTAGGGGAGGAAAAGATATGAACAAATACATTATATGATAATTTTTATAAAAAATAAAACTGAGAAGATGCTTAAATATTAAGCAAAATTTTATTTGAGAGAATTGTGTGTGAAACAGAAAATTTTAAGACTGGCAATAGATATGGTAGGCAACTGATTAAAATGTTAATTCTAGAAATAAGCATTAAAGAGATCGGAAAATTATTTATTTGTGATAATAGCTCTCAAGTTTTGTTAAAAAAGAAAAAGTCCTGCTGATGTAAGTGGTTCCACGTAGCATAAAAGTGCAATTTGTTTCTGAGTTGATACTCCAATATATATTAACAAATCTGAATGCGGATGGGCTTTCGAAGGTCTTTTCCTCTCCCTGGGGAGCTAATGACAGCTACAGTTGCTGGAGAAGTGTGTTTTACTTTGGGTTTCTATTGCTATGATAAAACGTCATGACCAAATCAATTTGGAAGGAAAGGCTTTGTTTCATCTTACAATTCTCAAGTCACACTCCATCACTGACAGAAGTCAGGGCAGGAACTCAAGGCAGGATCCCAGATACAAGAACATGCAGCAGAGACCATGGAAGAATGCTTACTAGCTTGTGCACCATGGTTTACATAGCCTGTTTTCTTATACCATCCAGAAACACCTTCTGAGACAATACCTCCCACAGTGGGTTGAACCCTCCTATATTAATCATTAAGGAAGGAAATGCCCTCACATAATAATAGCATACAGCTCAATCTTGTATATGTTCCCTCTTCCCTAATGACAAGTGTCAAATCGACAAAGAAACAAAAAGCAAAACAAAACAACAACAACAACAAAGCCAATCAGGACAGAGGGCAAGACATTGTTTCAGTGTAGCAACTGATAAATTGCCAATGCTATGGCAAATAACCCCATCTTTGCTCATTTATTTAGCCCTAGTTAAACTCAGTAGTGTGTGCACGCAGGCATGAACACAGGCATGCACACACATAGCACGGGAATTAGGTGGGAAGCAGAAAGAGTCCAGTGGGATGGGAGGTAGACAAGAGAAGGTAGTGAGAGCAAACAGGATCAAAGTACGATACACACAGAGGATGAAATCATTCAAAGTTAATCAATAACCTGATAAACAATGAAAGACAAGTACAAATGTTGTTTGATAACCCAGCTAAAATATGATTCATTATAGAAGAGTTGAATGAGCCTATCTTCACACACAAAGAAAAAAAAAACACCTGAGATTTTTGTCTCTGAAGGGGCTACTAACAATTTTACTCCGAAGAAAGTAGCTTTATACTCAAAATTTGCAGATCTGTTTGTAAGTGAAATAAATATTGATGCTCAGAATCATTATGATAATGACTAATTTGTGGGAGGGGAGAAGCACGGTCGCAGCTAAGCTTCCTATAAACCTTACAGTTGAAGATGAGGCCAAAATACTGATTTACTTTGGAATTGCACTATCCAATAGGTTAGATATCAGGCCCAGGTAAAAATTTAAACATAATTTTTTATTAATTTAAAATCCATAATACTTAAAATACAATTCCTTCACCTCTGACACGTAAACACTTAAAATGTTTGGCTCATGAACAGATCAGCCTTCCAAGACAGTGGTATCCAGCTGCAAACACACACCTAACCTGGTTCATGACATACGAATCCTGTACATGGGTAGTAAAATGAATAAGGCAAAAAGCAAATGAGCAAAGCTCATCATTAGCACAAACCTAAATGGGAACATAGAAGGCTGCAACCGTATTCTAAATTTGAAAGCAGGTAAAGATGTCACTGTGGTATCAGTAAATACAAGTCAGTGTGTAGTTAGGAAATGTGTGTTGTGTGTGCCATATACAGTAACCACACTATAGACATAGCTCAAAGAATGCAAAAAACTGAAGTTTATGAAGGAACTATAGGGGCTCTTTTATTGAATTTTATCTAATGTCTGTATTTTCTCCACTATACAAATACTCTTTTATAAAAACCTGTTTTCTGTATACGTGGTACCTGAGTGTATGTCTGTGCACCACATGTGTGCAGGAGCCCATGTGTGACAGAAGAGGACATCAGATCCTCTGAACTGGAGTTACAGACAGTGGTGAGCTGCCATGTGCGTGCTGGGAACTGAACCCAGGTTCTTTGCATAAGCACTCAACCGCTGAGCCATCTCTCCAGCACCTATAAAAATTTAGTGAACAGAAAAATGTTATATGTAAGCTATATAAAATATCATAAAATTAGAGTAGGGATACTGCCTAACATTTGAAGTATTTTTTTCTGGTGTTGGGGTTACATAGATATATCAGGGGAAATTAAAATAATATGCAAAGTTGACATATGAGAGACATCCACATAGTGTACACATATGTACATACACTAATAAAAGTAGAAAATAGACTGAAATTAGTATCAAATATACAGAACACTATTTATGAAGAGATGAAGGAAATCCCAAGAATATGCTACTAGTATTTAAAACATATTTAAATGAACAATTATTACTGTGACTCCCTTTCTTTTCAAAAGTTGTATTTGAGCTGCATTCAAGATATGTCCCTATTTATTTGTGGGTCCAGGGCCTTAACATTTCTACTGCTGTTGAAATAATGCCTGGAAAGGATTGAAGAAAAATAGTATCTCATACTTTATGTAAGAGAAGAGTCATAAATTTTATATTTGTAACCACCATGAAGTCCTCGTGCAGCTAAGGGCATTGAGCATGTTCCTCACCCACCTCATTAAGTGAATGTTCCAATCATTGTTACGAATGAATATTTTTTTCAAAATCGAGTTTGTGGTTTTGTTTCTATAGTACTTTACTACTATTTTGTATTTCCTTATAGCCTCTAAGTTTTAGGGCACAGATTATTATAAATTTTACTTTGTGGTTCACTAAGCAGATAAAATGTGCATAGCACTGATATAAAGACATCTTTGAAATTATTAATCCTACTAGTTACTGCATAAACGTAAGTTTTAGGCTGACAGAGCCTAGGTCTGGGACGTCACGGGTCATCCAAGTGAGGAAGCAATTTCCATCTCACAGCTGTATCGGTTTCTTCGTGAACATTTTCCAGCTCCTGTTCCTTCGAAAGCTCTAAAAACACCTAACCAGGAGACAAAGCAGGAGAATGGTTACTGAGCTGTTGGCCGTTCTCCAGCAAACACGGAAAACCCTTGCTCCTCTCATGAATGTATAGTCACGACACGAAACCAAATGAGTTGACTCACTTTGTCCAGCGTGCACTGAGAGAGGCTGTATTCTTCCAGGTTAAAGCTGTGCTTCACTGAAAAATAGATAAATCGAAAAAAGACAGTGAGCATAGACTCACAGCTTATTGTCAAGAAAATTCTCAAAGTTGTATACACCAAAATAAAGCTATTAAAGTGAGTAAAAGATAAATTGAATAAATAAGTGCAGGACAGAACGATGTCATGAAATATATATATGGAGTTCACACAGGAGGAGTCATGGGGTTTCTACAGGTAAGTGCTGGATTTGAAGGATTTTAGTAAATTTTCTCAAATAAAGGTTGCAATAAAGAGAAATATGAATAATATGAATGCATACCAAATTCATCTAGTACTGGGATTATCTTATATTACATTGTGCTAATCTCTGCTATTTAGCGTGTATGTCTTTGGAAGATATGCATTTTTCTTAAGGAATGACACCAATGATCAAAATATTCTTACATGTGAGGATAATTTCACTCCATAATCTTTGAGATGATCCAATCTATATCCCCTTCAGTGGTAATACCTTATCAGGTCTCCACTGGGGACATCAGGAGATCTACATGACAGCTGTCACTAGATTTAGATGTTTACTTGTTTGAAGTTTATCACTTAGACTGTGGGAATCCCCTGTGTGAGAGGCACTTTTAAATGCCAGTAACAGATCAGTGAGGGGAAGAAACAAAACCCTTGGCCTCTGTCTGCGCATTTTAGCAGGAGAAACATGAACATTATATTCATATGCATTTAAATATATAATAAGATAAATTATATTTTTTATAATATAAGACAAAACAAGAAATTATTGCATACTCTTTTTACATAGGGCCATTGAGGAAGTTATAGTAATAATTTGATAATTGGGCAGAAACCTAAAAATGTGAAGGAGAAACAACCTAAATATTTAGGAAACACAATTTCAAAAAGAAGGAAGAGCAAGTGCAGAATCCCAAGGCAAGAATGTGTTTGACTGGCAACAATGAGGAAGAGCCAGGAAGTCAGCTATCAAGAGTGAACAACAGAGATTCATATTACCTCTAGCACAATGAGGCAGGCACTGTTCTGAGCACTTAGCAAATTAACTCCTTTACTCCTAATGCCCTTGTAGAGAAGACACTGATACTCCCTGTCACTGTAGAGATGAGCTATATAAAAATGCAGGGATTGGGTACATTTTATCCACTCTCTCCCAACTAGCGAGCAGCAGCACTGTGATGGGAACCCAGCAAGGCTAGCTTCAGGGTTCGAACTCTTCAGAGAATTACACAATGATCTAGATAGCTGAGAGTAAGACAGACAGACAGACAGACAGGCAGGCAGGCAGACAGAGTGAGTAGCAAGAGTACTTCTGGGCAACCAAAGAAGGACCTTAGCTATCATTCAGTAACAGTATGTTGTGGGAGGTCCTTCTGTCTATGTGTTGCTTTTATTGGTTAATGAATAAAGAAACTGGTTTGAGCCAATGGCAGGGCAGAACAGAACTAGGTGGAGAAAGCTCGGCTGTAGGCTGGGAGAAAGTAGGGCAGAGTCAGAGAGAAGCCATGGAGCCACAGGAGACAGATGCTGGGAACTTTAGTCAGTAAGCCACTGTCACATGGTGGTAATACACAGATTAAGAGAAATGGGTTAAATTAATATAAGAGTTAGCCAATAAGAAGCTAGGCCAATGGGCCAAGCAGTGATTTAATTAATACGGTTTCTGTGTGATTATTTCGGGTCTAAGCTAGCCAGGTGGCTGGAAACCAACAGGTGGTGCCCTCTTCCAACAAGAGAAGGTTAAATCCATCAGCACAGATAAAAGGATGCTGATGGGTGTGGGTCCTATTGCTTTCACCTCATCAGTGTAATCTGAGCCCATCAATGAGAGCGGAAAGCAGGGAGGAGGTTGGATGTGAGGCAAGGGGGGGCATATCACTTAGGGACTTGATGCGAATGGAACATGAACACACAGACAGGCAGGGCATGGTCATGCTTTCTCCTATGTTAATGCAGTTGTGATCTGAGAACAGCTAAAGTGCACTGTGTGTCCTCTGCAGCTTCAGTCCCCCACTGCAGGTGAACCTCTTTCCAGAGGGCTGAGTTTAGTACTATTAGAACTCTTAAACTCAACACCCTGCAGGGTCCATTTTTAAAAAGTATTGTACATTCACCCTTCATTATAATACTCTCCAAGTCCGTCAGAAGTTTGTTCTTACCTGCTTCTAATTTGTAAAAGGCCTGAGACAGAGGATAAACATCTGTTATGGGTAGCTTGTAGGTCAACAAGGAGAGATACCTGGGAAGAGGAACATATTATATTCAATCTATGTTTTAAGGCAGGGATGATAAACATCAGAATAAATCCTTGTATAATCACCCATTTCTTTTCAAAAATAAAGTTGGTACAAGGTAATATATGTATTAAATGTGAAAACAAATTATTTAACAATAAAGTTTTTTTAAATATTGAAGAGAATTGGTTGTTGTAGGCATCTCTAATAATGGCAGAGTATTACACATATATTATTACTTATATTCAGTTAACTCAAACAGTTAAAATCAGAAATTCTAAACTACATCAATCCTTAGACCATCCAAATTAGGCTGGAAAATGATTCAAATGAGTTCAGTATCACAACCATAAAGCCAACTGTTAAATCATAGATCTAAGGCTGGGGAGAAACACAGGACAGTTAGGGAAAGATTTAAAAACCCTGGACCCTTGAAGGAACAGACTGACCTGGGCGGTTTTCCTTCTGGTACTGCTTCTGACAGCATCCTTTGCTGTCATCTCATTTCACTCCCAGAGTAACAGTGCAGAGTTCCTAAGTGGTAGTAAGACTGACCAGACCTCCAGGGCTGGATGTCTTCAGACCAGAGCACCCTCTTAATTTCTTATTCATTATATTCCCATGTTTGTTAAAACATATACATCTCTTTGAATGGTGATACTGAAAGTTTAGGAGTAAGAGCAGGTTTTGAAATATACCTTAGGTAATCTCTACACTCACACTCTGTGGAGATGAGAATGATAGTTTTATATATTGTTTCTCTGAAATGCTTATCCTTATAATTTTAAATCCAGTTTCTGCTTTATCTTTTTGTCCTGTTCCTAATAACATACAGACACACACACACACACACACACACACACACACATATATGACAAGTGTATATATGCATGCACACACACAAACACTCATTATAGCCTCCATTTTGAAATAAGACCATTCTATTAAAGAAAGACCCTTCACCTTTGCTGCTAATTCCTGGAGAAAGAGACCGAAGGTCCTGTGAAGTTTGTAAACCTCTTTTAACCTGGAAGACTCAACATCCCTTCTTCAAGGTCCCTATCACTGTGAAGCTCAATCAGCAGTGTCGGCACAGAGCTAACAGAAACCAGAGTACGGAAAACGTGCATAGATCTCTACCATGAACAGCTCTCTTCACCTTTCCTGACGAGCGGCCTGTGGGAACAGCTTCAGAATCTCCCTGTGCACTGAGGCCAACTGAGAAGTTTCATTCACTTTTAGTTCTAGAATGTAATCCTTGCCAAACTTCCTTTTCAGGTGTTGGGTTGAACCAATGCATCTGTGAGTAGGAAGAACACAATGGGGAAGAAAACACCGTCATTTAATTTCTGTTATTCTTAAATGTCAGAGATAGGAGCAAGGGTGTCAGTGAGGAAGGCAAAGGGATGGAACTAGCTGCTAGCAGTGACTTGTTCTTTCTACAGGCAATCCCGAATCGGGCTCTGGAGAGATACCCACCTCAGCCTTCCGGACACCATGATGGCCACTCGGTCACACAGAACCTCAGCCTCAGCCAGATCATGGGTAGTCACGAGGACACCCACCTCGTTGTCTTTAGCAGCTGCTTTGATTGCCTGCCTGAAGTGCATAAAAATTAATAGAATTTAAAACCAATAGGAAACATCAAAACAATAGGAGAGATAAAGAAAGAGGGAAATGTATAGATAGAATACAGTTTAGAAATCATATTCATGTATTCAAAAACACCAGAGAAATGAATGCTGACTAGTTTAAAAAAATAAAGAGAATTTTAAGAAATATTTTGGTATGTTCATGGCATCACAGTTAAACTCTAAAAGGAAGTTTCCTTGTATTTCAGAGATACTAACTGAAATAATGATGAATAAAAAGACATGCTACTTCATATTTCCTTTAAGATAATAGAAGCTGCAAGAGGAAATGTATTGAGAATTAGATGAAAAGAAAGTTGACCTTCTAGTGACAATGACTGGAACTGAGTGACAGGTATAACAGATTCATAAATAATTCTTTCAACATTTGCATTAAACAGTGATAACAAAGGTTTATTTTAAATGGGAGAGAATATTAGATAATTACAAATATGATAGTAAATCAGGGTTAAAAGTAAAATAGGGTTAGGGTTAGGTTAGGGTTAGGGTTAGGGTTTTATTAGTCAAAAGGGTGATTCACGGTAAGAAATAGGGAAAAACTAAAATGATATGTTAGATATATAAATTTGACAGATGTGGAAATAAGGAAATTATGTCACTAAGCCAAGTGTCTTTGAAAACAGTCTAAGCACCAAAATAAATTTTTATAAAATTCTTAATAATTAAAATACAAAATTAAAATTATTTATTATTAAGCCCAAAAGTAAAGAATATGGAGCATTTTGGATCATCCACTTGTTAAATATTTGCTGCCCCAATAACATGAACTATCTCTGTAGCTAGATTTCTATCTTGAATGTCTCATAAAGGTCCATGTGCTAAAGGCTTGGTCCCAGATGGTGTCATTAGGAGGTGATAAAATCTTTAAGCCGTGAGGTCTAGGTGGATGTGTTTCAGTGCCTCTGTAGGGGATCATGGTGCCTCAGTGCCTTCCTTGTTCTCTGAGCTCTTTGACTTATAAAGTGACCATAGCTATCATGTGTTCCTGCCATGGCATGCTACCTTACCACAGCCCCAAAGCAGTGAAGCCAACCTCAGATGGACTTAAAACCTCCAAAACATCAAGCCCAAACAAATCTCCTCCTTGTAAGTTGATCACCTGAAATATTTGCTATGATTGCTGCTGATACGATGCTAAGTACATACCAGATTTGTATCACTAAGATAAAAATGCCTGGGATAATCAACTCAAATGGAGAAGTTTATTTTGCATTAATATTTCAGAAATTCTTAGCCACGGATGATTAGGCCCATTGCGTTGAGCCTATGGCAAGGTGGGATGCCACGGTGGTGAGTGCTGTGGGGAAAATACAGAAGCTTTCTTCAGGACCAGAGGTCCAATATCTTCTTCAAGGTCATCTTAGCTTTCCTACACTAGGTTCTTAAAGGCGCTAGCTAGCACCACTCAACAGCACTACTGGCTGGGGAGAAAACCTTAAACAGACAGGCCTTTAGAGACCATTCAGCACCCAGGCTATAGCAGCTAACTTGTACTATTCCTGCCGAATCAGGAACATGTTTATCATGGTGGGTCTGGGGTCTATAAGAATGCTCACCGTATTTGCTGCTGCCCTGACACATCTAAGCCTGTAGATGGTTCATCCAGAATCAGGACAGACGAGTTTCCCAGGATGCTCAGCACAAAGCACAGCTGAAATGAAGAGGAAGTGATGTAGATGGGTCTTTCTATCTATCTGGTGCTTTCATTGGTTAGTTAATAAAGAAAACTGCTTGGCCTGATAGGTCAGAACATAGGTAGGTGGGGAAGACAGAAGAGAATTG
>LOEQ01001255.1:9558-19918 GCA_001685075.1 Bramus lutescens
AGACACGTCTTTCCCCTCATGTGCATGTACTGGGAAACCTTTAAAAGCTAAAGGGGCTATTCCCGCTCTCTCTTTCACCCCCTCTGCTCACCGTTTTCCCATGGGCTCGTTTTGCACAGATCTTTTAATAAAGTTATACACGTGGGTTCATTTGTGTCTCGTGCTCTCTTCCCATCTCCGCAGAACATTAACAGCCAATTTCTTGCAGACACTGGTTTGTTTAAAGTCGCATACATGAGATTCCTTCCACTAAGCTATTTCAATGAGAATGTTCCACACTACCTCTAAGTCACCCCACCCTGCCCCATTTCCTACCCCTGCCACCTGGATTTGGGACAGAACACACCCAGACACCAAATAGTGAGCACAAAAAAATTATTACCATAAAGGGACAAGTAGGAGGGGCCAGTCTCTGGACGTGACAGAGGCAGCAGCAGGTGTCTCTACAGAAATGGTTTTTTAGGGAAAAAGGAAAGTCTGTCTTAGGATGAGTTGATAAGTCCTGGTTGAACACATTAGCCAGTATAGCCAAATAAAAACTCTTGATTGCTGGACCTTGCTGTTTGATAGTCGGACATTTATGATAATCCTCAGGAGCCAGTCAATGGCCAAATAAGGAAATAAACCTTATAAACTAGGTTTAGGAATCCAATCTAAAGGTTTAGCAGGGGAGAAGGAAGGGATGGGCAAAACAGACAACAGACAGAAGTCTTCCTAGGATATGTGGTCAACATTTGGTCAGCACTTGACCAACATATCCTTGACGAATGCATCAAGCATACCCAAGCGCCCGCCATCTGAATAGACACCAGTGCAGGACAGGGCCAGAAGTCTTAAGCCACGTTATTCCTCCCTCCTAATCTATGTTTCTATGTGCAGGAATTATACCCTTGCCTAAAAATGCTTTAAGAATAAAAAATCAAACGAAGCAGCACTCATCTTAATGTTTTAACCTTTCCTTCCCAATACACATGGACCCAGTGTTCTGTTTACTTTCTTACTCGTTGCAGCAGCTTACCTACTCCCTCTCAAGGCCAAGACTACTTTGTTCTTTGTTTGAAATGTTGAATGAAGCTGATTGTCCCTAACTGAAAACAACCCGAAAAGCTAGGCTCCAAATGAAGCAAGCACTGGGAATAAATCCTGTCCAAATATGTACCTCTCCTGTACTGGCCTTCATTCTCTGGTTTAATTGGAAGTGAAAAGTACCTTCTGCCTTCTAAAAGAGCTCAAGGGCAACAAGGAACTAACTCCCTCTCCTGAATCCTCCCAAGCTTTCAGTTCTTAATTACAGCCCCTTGCCAGCAGTTATTATGACAGTGTCAACTTCCAACAAAAGGAGGCATCCTGAGGCAGCACAGCAGGCTTCCTAGAGGGGAGTCCGCCCACAGCGGGGTGGAAGCCCCTGGTCAGTCCTCACTGAGGGATGTTAAATTGCTAGGAAAATGATACAAAGCAAACTTTAAAAAAATGAATATGTTCCATTGCCTTATGTTGAAGTTGGGGCCAAGCATGCCTCTCTATTTCTGAAAATTTAAGACCTCATAAAGTGAGTACTGCTTAAGGCAAATTAATTGTGTTGAAAGTGAGTCTACCAATATAATAATTAAGTATTCTCCTTTTATTGGGTTGTATATATTTTATATCCTCTGTAGGACATAGGATGGGGATTGAAACCTTTCTGTATAAATAATTGAGAAGAATTTTATTGTGTTTCCCTGAGTCTGAAATGTCTCCAAATATATATTAATGGTAACTCAGTCTCTAAAAATAAACTGGGTGTCTGCAACTTACAATTCTGGCTTCACTGAGAGTCAGTTTTACATGTTTTTTTCCATGCAAGGAAAAAAAAAAGGTGTGGTTACTATTGCAAGCACTTCTGAAGGTCTGTTTGATGATTTTGTATGACCCATAAAGTGCCGAAGCATTACTCATGTATTGCTGGCTTCAGAGTAACCAAAATGATCATAGCGATTGTTTTTTAATTCCCTTCAGATGTTGGAAAATTACAAGTCTAGTGCTTCGTAAAATAAAACATCGCTCTGCCTACGCACAACACAGCTCCTGTCTTTATTTTAATGAATGGAATTCTTTAAAACTTCTGAATTGTGTGCATTTAGCTTCCCTAAGCAATGATTAGAACTTACTCATTGATTGTACAACTGTGCACAAAATGAAGTTGAGTTGGTTTTTTTTTTTATTTCGTGAGCTCCTACCAAAAGAAAACAGGCTTTTCTTTTATTGGCCCTTTATATTTCATTTAAAAGTGTATACTGATGTTGCTTTGGTGGATTAGGAGAGAAAAAGCACATTTTCCCGTTTTCCTTTTCTACATTTTATGTGGAGGAAGCTTCTCTAAGGTGAGAGAGAACTGGAGAATGAACAGTGACTGTGTTTTCCAGCCTGCAGTCAGCCCTCTTGAACAGTGACCTTCTGACCTGGTGCTCCGCATGGCAAAGAAAATGATAAACCTTTAATAAATTACGAACATTTTTTACCTGATGCCCAAAGGTTTACACTAAAGCCTTTGAGGAACTGATGGGAAGGAGGTCCCGAGTCCACACCTGAGAAAGAATATAAGCAGGAGAGGAGAGGAAGACGGGAAACCAGTACTCTGTGTGCTGCTGGTTATGAAAAGAATATCCTGAAGAGATCGAAATCCAAAGACAAGTCTTGCAACTGAAGGAGAGCTGGCTCTGATATCTTTGCTTAGCAGAATTTGCACCAAAACAAATGCATCAACCAAATAGTTTCACACTCAGAAGGCTGTTCAAATGATTTAGCTATCAGAAGTATTTTTATAGGAAATGACTATCTAAGTCAAAATAAGTTAAACCTAAAGGATTTTCTTTTTAAATTGTAAGTTGTGTATATCCCTTGTACAAGTGATAGGTTTCAGTATGTTGTTTCTTCTATCTGTTTCATTACCCCATTAGCTTCTCTTACATCCTCTCTCTGTCTGTCCCTGGTGCCTTCTTCTGTAAGGCAATCTACCCACTACTATTTTGTCTCATAGATCCTAAAGGAATTTCACTATTGGACACCTACCCCTACAAAATTCCAGAAAAGCTGGATGTCAGACTCAAAACACAAGCTGGGATAAAGAAAGCACTAAGAATGAAATCAAAATTATTACTCAAGAAAGAGTGAATGGAACATGACAATCCCAGCTGCAGGGTGTCAGACATTTCCCATGTCAACCCCAGACGCTGCCTAACATCGCCACTGACTGCCTGAAGCCCTGACTCTAGATCTGCTTTCTCTGCTCTGCGCATTGGGAAATGTTTCTTTAACTCTGTCTTTGCATGCCTAATCCCAGGTGGCTTTAACAATATCGAGATTATGAGTATTTATCCTACTCTAAAACATGCATGCATAAGCAAGGATCAGTGATTCCTTACCTATGTGGACACTAAGAAGAACACATAATTATTTTACCAGGTTCCTTGCCCAGGAGAAGGGTATGGAGGTGCTAAGTAGACAACATCACCAATGACAACAGCAAGACATGCTTTATTTGACTTTTCCATTTGGAAAGGAGTTACTTTTAAAAATAATCTGCAAAGAAAAGAGTCAAGTAATATAATGGACACACTTCCTAAGTCAGCATATATATAACAGACCCCCACCCAATCAACTGTGTTGCTCTTGGGGCAAAGTGAAGCTAAGGGTCCTTTGTGCCCTGATAGTCTCTAATTCAACATGAGGGTGCCAGTGTATACAGGTTTCTTTTTCATCATTTCATCATGCATATTTCGTCATTTCATCATTCATATTTTATCTTTTCATCATTCATCATTTCGTGCTCAGATGTAGAAATAGAGAGGTCCTGTAAAATCTACCTCAAAGATTAAAAAACTCCTGTCAAAATCCAGAAAGCAGGAAATCCTGGATGGAAACACAATGGGCAGAGCTATCAGATTTCCAGATAAGGACTTACCTGAAAAATCCAAGTGGATGTGCTTGCTCCCATCCTTAGAAAGACGAGGAGCATTCCAATTACTGAGGCAGCTTCTGACACAGAGCCAGGGCATGGTATCAGGATCAGGTTTAGTTTATGACCAAGATCATGTGCCCACTATATTGATACTCAATTTGGTAGCACTGTATAAACATGAATGTAAGCCCATGATAGAAAAGAAGTGTGAATTGTTCGCAGTATTCATGCTCATTTTAAAACTAAGTAACTTTCAAGTACTATTTTATTCAAATTATTCTTTTTCAGTGATCAAGAATGGGTTTTTTGTGTTTCACTGAAAAGCACTTAAAAGGAATGAGCAATAAAAGAGGGTTACTTAAATAGTATTTTACGTTGAGTTTTATTAAGAATTCATTAACTAGTTACAGACAGAGAAATAGAGCATTTTACCAGCCTAAACCCTATATTGAGGTGTGGTTATAAGACTTTATATACTTGTCAAGTTGTCCATAAAAGTCGCGTTCTACTTTTTAACTTTTCTATTTATTTTTGGGCATTCAAACTCGATTAGCTAATTATTGGGTGTGGATGTCTGTGGCTTCCCTTTTTCTCCTGAAAATCAATGTTTATTTAATATTTTTGAAGGATAAAATTATCCTCCTTTTTCAGTGTGGTCCTGGTACTTTCCAGATATAAAATAAAGCCAGCTGAGAATTCAGGCAGTCTGTGCAGGTTAAAGAGAAACAGAGAATTGTGGTTGTTTTAGAGATGAAACTAGGGCAAGTCAGAGACTCATAATTATTTTCGGCAAAACAAGGTCATAGGATCACTGCTGAAGCAACGAATCTCTCCAAGGCATGTCTCAGCATGCATGAGCCTTTTAAATATCAATAAGAAGGAAAGAATGGTTCAGCCTTCTCTCCTCTGCCCTATGCACAACTTCCCCTCCTCCATCCAACTCCTGCCTAGCATGTCTGAATTCAACTACAGCTCTGTTGGGAGGGAAGAAAGAAGGGACACCAAAAACCAATCTTGAGAAACAACTTGGCGCTGTGTCACATGCCAAAAATCCTACCACCATGAAGGCTGAGTTAGGAGGATTGTCACTAGTTTGAGGCTAATCTAGCAAGTATTAGATTAGCCAGAAGATGAATAAATTTGACACTGGCAAAATTAATCCCTTGGCTTGTGCAAAATCAAGAAGAAACACACTAAGCTGAGATGAAGGCTAACCTACAGTCTTGTAGTTATAGATAAGACTATATTTTACTAGTTATATTTTTAAATATGCCTCTAATTAAGAAAGCATAGAATTCAACTTTAAAAAACTTCAGTTAAATCAATTTATCTCCCGAAGAGCTCAAAAGAATGTAAATACGGATTATTATCCTTCATTTTACAGACCAAAGTAATAATCCTCACTCAGTGACCTGCAGAAAAGGTCAGTGTTTAGACTGTCTCGGCATCTGGGGTAAGTTTTAAAAAATGAGGAGGCCACATTAAAACTAAAAAGAAGAAAAAAGGGGGGGGGATAAAACTAAAAACAGACCAGATGTCTGGATGTCAATGACAACAGGAGAAAAACATGACATGTGGATTCAATGTTCTTTCCGCAGACAGAATCTCAGAAAAACATCCTCTTATGCTTGACCGTAAACCACTGCCTTGCACACCCAGGCACATTCCTCCGCCAAGAGAAGCAGGAGGGTGGAGAAGAAAAAGGCAGGTCAAACCCTGGGAGAAGAATCAGAAAACTGTCAGGGAAAGAGGTACCCCAGAGCCTCCTGATCAGTCGGGTTCATGACAAAGACCTAGGTGGCCTTTTCCCTGTTCATGCATACCTGTAGGGAAGTTTAACTTACAAATTATATGCAGTGAAAAATTAGCATTAATAGCCAATACTGAAGTAAAACAATTAGATAATAAAGTATGATAAAATTATTTAAAATTTAGTAATTGCTTTTCCCTGGAATTTTCCACATAACATGGTTAGCTCTTAGTTGACCGATGGGTAATTAAATATGGAAGCAGAACCACAAGGCTGCTGTAAGGAGACCACTCTGACTTAAAGCCCATGCCTTGTGGGCAGAAATCACCATTAGCACCACGCCACATTCTCATCTGCCCAGAATAAAACCAACCAGTTTATGATCTAGACATGAGCTATGGGGAAGGCAAACACCCCCTTTCTCAAAAAAGGGAAGGCATTGCGTAGAGTCTCTCAGCAGAAGGGTTGCAAAGTGGGTTCTATATAGGCTCTGTTTATTTTGATTCTCCACAAACATGTTCTGTTTTCTGTAACCTCTACCAATTAAGAATATTTACAACCTGATTCCAACACCCTTTGAGAAAGTATAAAGGAAATGTACAAAACTGACCTCTGAGATTGGGGCTTACCATTATATATTCTTAAAAGACATGTTTTGATTTTCCTTTTCTTCTTAATTATGTGGATGTGTGTGTTTTGTGCAGGTGTGTGCATGTCAGTGCAGGAAAACTTGGAGACCTGAGGCACCCGATCCTCATGGAGCAGGAGTTATAGGGCTTGGGAGCCACTTCATATAGGGGGTTGGGAACTCAGCTCCGGTTGTCTGCTCAAGCAGCAAGAGGTATTAACCTCTCAGCCATCTCCCAATCCCAGCATCATATTGCTTTAAATTTGTTATGATGTTTGTTATCCATTCCCTGGCTTGGTTTTGTTTTCCCCTCAACACTGCACCAAACACTGAGAGTTAAGTCATGGTATGAGGATCTAATACAATCAAGAAGATTGGTGACACAGAGCCCCTTCTCAGGAGGATTTCACGGTTGATGTCTGAAGACAGATGGGAAAGTAACAGAAACAAGAATGTGTGAGGGGGTACTAAGAGACGGGAAAGCCTGAAAACACATGTCCATCTAACCCGGGCGCGGGTTGGGAGAGGAGTCACGGTGGTCTTCTCCAAAGATGCTTCATCATCCTGTTATTTTGGAGACGTGACGCCAGAAAAACAGCATAAGAAATGAGGGACGTCCAGGGGACCTGCAGGGCCTGCCATCTCTTGCCTGGGATGCAGAAGCAGAGCTGCACTTGGTCTTTTCAGTCCCTTGATAAGTGGCAGGTGCAGAGTCGCCTCAAGGCCTGAATGACAGAAGGAAGAACCCAATGCGTGGAACAAACGTGGCTGACTATTGGCAGAAGGAGGAGCAGACGGGAAGCTGCCCAGGCTACTGCTTTAGTCCAGGGACGTGAAGCTGAAGATGAGGCTTTGGCAGAGCCAGGTGATAGAGGAACCTGGGGAAATCTAAAAGGGATTTGAGGAACCTGGGGAAATCTGAAAGGAGTTTGAGAACTACAGCAACTTTGTGTTGGGAGCACGAAGGGAGTCGATTAAAGAGACCTCTGTGGTCACAGGTATCCAGGCAATGGTCCTCTCCCCTCAGAGCCAGCAGTGGAAACGGGGGGTGATGAATGTAAATTCACACAGGTGTGCAACGTTGCTAGTGACATGCGGGGGTGTGTAAGTGATGCCAGCATCTCCTGCAGCTGGACTATGGTTTTGTAACACAAGGCAAGGAAATGTGAGTGAAAGTTTTACCTTAATCATCAGCTGCCTTTTTACTTCTAAATGCAATAGTTGTGTTTCTTAACGGCGGGACAACTTCCCTTTTCTTCTTTGTCCATCAGGTTTACCGCCTGTTTCACAATGGCCATGTAATTAGAGGGATCACCTTTTATGTAGTTGATCCATCCCTGAAACTATTGTGTAACCAATGCTTACAAAACCCAAGGCTCAGTTCAGCAGAGCAGAGCTGACATTTCCATTACGCTTCTGCAGCCGTGTTCAGGCATAAACACATTTCTCCATTCACCATCTCTTTCTAGTTAATATCATTGTAAAATTGGCAAAAGAGGAGATTTTTGAAGTATTTATACTTAAAACTCAGATAAGTAAAACACACATGAAGGGAGATTAAAATGTACATTTTCAGAGGGTGTGTGTATAATTATGTTTGCATTTTAAACCACCTCTTGACTTGGGTTTTGTTTTTCATTTGCAAGGCTTATACAATGCAGACAAAACCTACCTAGATATCACAGCATCCCACTAATTGAGACCAACTTGAAAATACATTAGTCATGAGAAAAATCAAGCGCCAGATGTGCTTGGCAAACCAAAACTCAAAGGGAGTGTAAAATGCAATGGATAGTGTCTGAGTGACATAGAAGTTATAATTACGTTTGTGTCATTGTCCTTCAATAGTAAATGGGGATTAAGTTTCATAATTTCTTGCTGTAGTTTCATCTCATTCCCTGTCTGAGAAATCTCAGAAACAAAGAGTGTAAGTGGAAAGTCCAGGTCATGTTCCTAGCCCCGTGCAGACACCATCTATATTCTGCATTTAAGAAAGGAATCCCTAGAGACCCCTTTCCACCTAAACTGTATGAGGGGCAGCATGTGAGGCTTGAGATGCACACATGAAAAAATAAATAATAAGATGCTGGATGAGGCAGGAGTGACCAACACCCCGAAGCCAGGCTCTCTGTGATGCCCAGCACTCTGGCTGATACAGACAGCACAGTCTCCTTCCTTTCCTTCGCACTTGTTCAACATAGCGAGTCTTCATGTCTTTCCACAGGAACAGATCTATCTGATAAACAAAGAGAATGTTCTTTCTTCTTCTGACCGAATATTATTGTCGCAAGAGCACCTTGAGAGGATACACGCCTTACTTTCTAAAATTTTCCACACTGTCTCAAGAGAGAAACACAGAACAGGACTCCTATGGAGAGCTCCCCTCCTCCACACACATCACACAGTAGAATGCGGAAAGTGGGCGGCCGAAAAAAGTCTTCAGAAACCTTTTTGTGAGATGGTTTATGGGACAGAGTATGAGCACATGTAAACCTAGACAGATGATGTAGGAGGGTCATCTGTCTATGTGTTACTTTCATTGGTTAATNGTTTAAATGAATACAATTTGTGTGTTGTTATTTCGGGGTATAAGCTAGCTGTGCGAGAGCTGGGCCGGATGAAAAGCAGGCCTGCTCCCCTTTCACTACAACAGACATACAAACATGTACTTGTTTACCCAGGCTAAAAGTCTGAACCTTCTGAATTCTGCCATTCATTAGAAGACACTTCATTATTCATAGATCGGTTACAAAATATGCACACATTTTCCAGGAAATGTAAGTAGAAAACGACATACCCGAAGAGTTAAAAAAAACCCTACCTGTGTACAAGACATTTGTCTTGTTATTCAGAGTAAATCCGTGCCTCCAGAAATACGACTGCTGTCAGGATGCCAAAGCTGGCCAGCAGCTGCCTTACTTCCTGTGGGAGTGCCTACCTGGGGACACGATGGTAAACCCTGGAGCTCTTGGGTCCGTTTGGGAAATGTACATATTTATTTCCATAAGAGATTTTATTTTTCTGTTCATCTCTCTGAATTTATTGAAACACGGCAGTGTTAGTGTAAAGGCGCATTAGAAAGATCAGTTCAAAGCTTTTTTTTTTGTACTTTCTTCGTGTTTACAGTGAGTGGTTTGTAAGAAGAATGAACACTCATTCATAACTCTTATTTGGGAATTTCTGAGAAATACTTGACTGTTTTCATGGTACTATTAAAATGAGAGTAGGCCTCATTTTAATAGTATACACTGATCAGAAGCTGGTGCCTAAAGATGGTTTTGCTGCTTAACATTGTGCTAAGCTTGCTCTTAAAGACTCCCAAATCGTTGATTTTCTTTCTGTATTAATTAGGTCCTTAGTTGTACGTAATTAGTTATTCATTAAGGAGCATATGAAAAAAATATAATTTGCCCTTGTGATTTAACAGCTTAAATGTTCCTACTAGTGTAGTGTGGGATGGCTTTTCCACTCACACTGCTTAACTCCACAGTGTACATGATGGCCTCGGACACATGTAGGTTGTTAGTCTGATGTCATATAGCATGATAGGATCCACAGACTCCGGCATTCCTCAGGAGATACGCCAATGACTCTAACATAAAGTGGAGTTACTTTAAGTCTAAAGAAAACAAGAAAAATAAGGAACGTAGGGACACTTGGAAGGAGACAGAAAGAGAACTGGCAATGGAAAAATTATGGAATTACTATTTTAATTTCAAAAATGTTTTATTTTTTTAAAAAAGAAAACTAAGCATAAAATTAAGTTTATTGTGACCTAAATGTCAAAAAATGCATGCAGAATAAAGAGATATTCAGTGCAAGAGACAATAAATAACTACAAATAAAGGTGTGGCCAATTTTGTTTCTAGCAGGAAAGGAGTATGAACTGTTCATGGTCTAGGATCTCTACCTCCTTCTTTTATAAGGTTCACCCCACACCCCACATCTGTGGGCCACTCTTATGTAAGCAGGCAACAAGTCATATCAGACTACTGGTGTAGTAATAGGGGAGCGGGCCCTGCTTTTCGTCCAGCCCAGCTCCCGC
>LOEQ01001255.1:20033-53434 GCA_001685075.1 Bramus lutescens
AGTTTCTTTATTAACCAATGAAAGTAACACATAGACAGATGACCCTCCTACATCATACTGGTTACAGTAGCCTGCCTTCTTGAAGGAAAATGTAGAGAGATAAATCCCACTGCTGTCAGTGTAACAACCACGCCTGAAGCACGTTGACTCTTGGCATCCCCTGTAGGATCAGTCAGAAAGTGTTTGGATGTTTTCTTAAGTCCCACTACAATGGCAGGAAATCCGGACGTTTCTTGAAAGAAATCATGATCTGAAAGAAATGTAATGTAACTGTGGGACTCATCTGGGGACTGGACACCAAATTGCACTAGTTGAACCTTGCTGAGTTTTAGGAAATCAGTGTAAAATTCACCACAATTCCAAGCACGTCTTATTAAGATCATGGTTTTATTCTAACTTATTCTAATCGGATAAAATATGCAAGCAATGCTTTTCCCTTGCACTCACTGAAAATCCCTGTGTTAGTATTAACTTATCAGAAAAATCTGTCCTTATTTAACAATGAGTGTAAAAGGTGGCTTAGCACTGCGAAAGTGAAATGCACGTTTCTGGCACCCTGCTCTTTCAACTGTTCACTTCATGATGTTTTAGTCTCATATTGCTACTTCACATATCAAGAGGGTGTGTGAAACTCCAAGACTCATACCCAGAGGCAAGCCAGATGACAGACGCATAAGAGATGGGGAAAGAAATGCCTTATCTTCTCCTCAGTAAGGAGAGTCAAACAGATGGGGTAAATGGCCTGTCAGGTAAATTCCCGCAGTCTGGTAATAGCAATTTGCTGTTTGAGATCAAAATGAGTTGTACTTTTTCTTTGTAGGATAGAAGAGTCAAAAAGAACTAATTGCTCAGGCTAGCTTTCCTTTAGCTTCCTGAGATTCGAGCCAATGTTCTTTGTTGACATTTGAATGCTACTTCTTAAGCACCGTTTCTATAGTTACAATATTTTATGCTTTCAAATCATTATTTTATACTAAATAACAATGTATGCGAGCAAAACCTAAATAAGGACAATCTCACAAGGTTAATATCGGGTAGTAAAAACATGAGTGCAGGTTGTTTATTTGATTTACACACAGCTTAAAGGCAGACAAAATAAATCTATGGTATGAAAAGTCAGATGCTGTCTTCTTTGGATGACAGAATAATGACTGGAAGGAATTAAGGGGATACTTTTAAGATGTGGTATTTTTCTGTTTAAAAGTACAAACTATGATTATTTTGTGAAAAATTATTAAATTATTTCCTATGGTCTGTGTACTTTTGTACACATGTATACATTATACAGTGTATTACATGCTCTTAATATGGTTCAGTATAACCTGGTCAAAACCAAGATAAATGCAATAATAATACACAATTGAATTACTGAGGCTAAGTCCTGTTACAGAGTGGAGCATTGATTGCAATTAGATAAACAAATTTTCAGAAACCTGTGTTCACATAGCCCCTGTGACGCCTATCTGGCTCTCTCAGAATGAGGCTGAATGCATCTCAATTGATTGTGTATGGGGACTTACTAAATCAATCAGTATGTATACATACACACACACACATGTTTATGGGTATCTGTGTATAAGTTTCTAAAGTTCTAAGTGTTTCTAATTTCCAGAGTATTAAGGGAATGCTCAAGCTTATGTTGCTTGTTTTAAATGTTAACTCCAAGGGGTCTGCGGCCTACTTCCCTATGTACATTTCTGTATGGGGTAGTAGAATTCTCTAAAGAAGGAATGGTGGATTTTGTCACATTATTAAATGCCAAGAGTGGCTTTTCTGTGAATACTGCAATGATTGTATTACATAGGAAAACACCATTACTCCTATATCTACTGCAAAAGAGTCATAAAGCATATTCATGACTCACACAGAAAGAGACTAGCATTCAGGAATTCTTGCCAGGGATCAAATACATCCATTTTCTAATTTGCTATTACCTCACACGAAACAGTAATGAATTTAACCCTTCAGATCAATGTACCTATTCATAGATGTATGAGCTAGCCAACAAAGGGTTTCATAAAACATAGTAAAAAGAAGCTCTCTCTTCTAAAAGTCTGGACTGAGTTCAAGGAATATTCACTGAATCTTGCATGAATTGGCTATCTGAGGAGGAAAACTCAAAACTATGTTTCTAGTTTTTAAAGACAGAACAGCCAGGAATCACAGGAAAGGAGAAAATCCTGGCGTTGGAAATACACTGAGTTGAAGAGTTTTCTGTTAAAGGCAACAGAGTAAAAATAAGTGAGATTATGGTTCATTTCTGTGGATTTCCTCTGCTCACTAACTACTCTTGTTTAATTGAATGGATGGGGTCCTTTCTTCTCATAGTCCAGATCAGACTTTGGCAACTACATTACCACACAAATAGAGCAATAAAGCTCTGGAAATTTTAGATTTAAAAATCTCCTATTTAAGTGTACATAGTATGTTCTAGAATGAAGGACCAGTTTGTGGAAATATTTTTCTTGACTTTTTCCCAAACAATGATTTATTTATAATCTGTGAGCCCAGACTGAAAGTGTGGCAGAATGAAGACAGGTTTCCAAAACATAAATCTATGAAATAAAGTCCAGTAAGAACAGATTTATACCTTACAATGGTGTATTCTACCTCCAGCAGTTGGAAAACATTATACACTACCACAGCTTAGTGGTGCCCCTTTAATTATATATTCCTAAACAAAATACCACAGTGTAATTATACTTGGTATTTTAAAGGGTCAAGAGGTCAAGACTGGAATGCATTACTGAGAAAAATTATAACCAAATAGCCTCCTATCTCCATGCAGCTTTGGGGAAAAGCAGAGTGTTCCAGGTTTAGGGTTTTGTTTTATTGAAGCCTAGAGAGAAGAGCATATAAATGTATTTGTTGCCTTAAAAGATTTTAATGACACGTCGATGTGTGAGCTATCTACTGTGAAGTTAAGAAATAGAAACTGAACAAGTTTTCCTGAGGCCCTTGCATCTCCACCCCCACTTATTTGACTTCTGACCTGTCACCAGCAAGTTCCATCAGTCCAGCTTTTACCGTGGCCGTCACGTTTCTCTTTTGTTTTAAATGATCTTACTACTTACAGATCTAGTTTTCCTATTTTTCAGCTTCACAAATTTATATGCCGTGTAACGTTTTGTTTGTTTTTATTATTTCATTTAATACAAGATTTGGGAGCATCATTGTCTGACGTTTGCCTGCTACTGTCTTTTATCATGTCTCTGATCAACACCCTTCCATTTTAACATTACAATGTATCTGTAATTTTACCATTGGTAGACAACTGAGTTACTTATGGAATTTATTGATAATGTTCCTAACCATTGACTCCAGTTCAATTTTATGTACTCAGTCAACTGTCCTGTGGCACTGGATAGTTTTACGTCTACTTGACACAAGCCAGAGCCATTTGAAAAGAGGACATCTCAACTGAGAAAATGCCTGAGTGGCCTGTGAGGAAGCCTGTGTTGCATTTCCTTGATTGCTGATTAATGTGGAAGTGTTCTTCTCACTGTGAGTATTGGTACCAACCCCGGGCTAATGGTCCTGGGTGCTATATAACAAAGCAAGGTAGGCAAGCCATAGGAGAGCAAGCCAGTGAGCTAGCTATGACCTCTGCATTCAGTCCTTCCTCGAAGTTCCTGCTGTGAGTTCTGTCTCGATTTTCCTCAGTGGTGGACTGTTACCTGGAAGTGTAAACAAATAAACCCTCTCCTCTCCAAGATGTTTATGGTTGTGGTATTTATCTTGTGATCAAAACCCTAACTAGACACTCATGGGAGGCCAGGCTGATTCTAACACGGTTGAGTGAAGTTGTTCTTCTCAGCACAGGGCACAGACCAAAAGCTCCTTGTGACATTTTGTCAGCTTGGCACAAGCTAGACTAATCTGAGAAGGGGAAACTTCATCAGGAAATGCCTCCAGAAGATTGCCCAGAGGCAAGTCTTTGGGGCAATCTCTTGATTAATGTTAGAGGGCTCAGCCCACTGTGGGTGATGCTCCCATGGACAAGTGGGCATAGGTGGTACAGGGAAAGAGGCTGAGCAAGCCATGGAGAGCAAGCCAGTAGGCAGCATTCCTTTATGGCCTCCATTAGAACTGTAACCTATAAGCCAAATAAACCCTTTTCTCCTCAACTCGCTTTTGGTCATGTTATTTTTATTAATTTACTTATCTATTTGTTTTTGTTCATTCTTTTGTTTTCTCAGCAATAGAAAACCAAACTAAGATAGCCCTGTTGCTTCATACGTCTGCCAATATGTGACACATCAGGTTTTAAATCCTCTGATTAAGAGCTGTTAGGTGGTGCTGAGGTCACTGTAATTTCTTAATTTGCATTTTATTGCTGCAAAGTATCTTTTCATGTTTGCTGGCTAATTTTCAATTACCTCTTTCCCCCCCAGTATTTTTCCTTGGGGGGGATTTCTTCAGACAGAGTTTCTCTGTGTAACAATCTTGACTGTCCTAGAACTTGCTTTGTAGACCAGGCTTGCCTTGAACTCACTGAGATCCACCTGCCTCTACCTCCTAAGTGCTGGGATTAAAGTTATGAACCACCATCGCCCAGCCTTTCCTCAAATTTCTAATGCTCACTTTTTATTTCTTAACAATTTGTATAAGAAGTCCATGTGATCAGGACAGTAGTTTTTTATTATATGTAGTAAAATATTTTTTTAGGATTTTTTTTACATTTTTTTATGTTACTTTACTAAATATAATTTTGAGATCTTAATAAATATATTAACCTTTTCTATGGGGCTTCTTATACATTTTGTATTTTGTTTATATTTATTTTTTTCGAATTTTACTTAAAATCACAATAGCCTAAATTCTTTAAGGTTGTCTAAGAATTTTCTTTGAGAAGAATTGTATTTGTATCTTTCACATTTAAGCCTTTAGCGTGATTGAAACTTTTCAAACAGTGGCTCTCAACCTTCCCAATGCCAAAAACCCTTTAATATAGTTCCTCATGTTGTGGTGACCCCAACCATAGATTACATCATTGCCACTTCACAACTGTAATTTTGATGCTGTTATGAATCATAATGTAAATATCTGGTATATGACTCCTGTGAAAGGGTTTTCTGACCCCCCCCCAAAATGGTTGCAACCTATAGGTTGAGAGCCACCATTTAAAAATGTATGCTCGGGCTTTTTTGTTTGTTTGTTTGTTTTTCTATTTTTTTCATCTTCTGTGTAGAATTTCTATATGTGATAGCATCCCGGTAAAATGTCAAAATTGCTCATGTGTCTGGAACTCTTTCTGCTTAGTTCCTCTGGCCTCTTGGTTGTTACATTAATTTACCATACTCCCAGACTATAAATGGGATTATTATTTGATCGGGGATGGTTTAATTTTCCTTTGTGCATCAAAATATTTTTTTACTCTTGGCCACAAAATAAAATGCATATTTTTCCAGTCAAATTCATCAGAGAAACAGCATTATGGATGAGACAAGACAGCTTACCTTCACTGTGACTAAAATACCCAGGAAAACAATTTAAGAAGACAAATGATTTGTTTGGGCTCATGGTTATAAGAGTTTCAACTCATGGTAGACATGACACATTGCTCTAGGACTGAGGAAAGGCAGAAGAGAGTGCAAGAGGGTAGAATTTCCTCACCTCATGTTTTGCCAAGAAGCAGAGAAAGTAAGAAAATGGGACCAAAATCAAGAAGTACTTGCCAATGCAGAGGGTGAGAGAACCCCTTCCTCCTAGTTCCCATTAGTTCCCAACAATGTCAATAAATTATAAGTTCAAGAAAGGACTATCCTTTTGAATAGCTAAAGGGTTTCATGGTATAGTTATATTCCAAATTCTTTATTATTTACATGCTCCATCACGGACCAAGCCCACAGCACATGAATTTTTTTTTAAGGGTTACTAAACTAACATATAAAAGTCTGACGTATTTTTTTCTTTTCTTTTGGTTTTTTGGGGGAGTGGGTTGGAATTACCCAAGATACTGCAAGCTCTATGTCATTGTAAATGTATTTTAAAATTGTCACACAAAGTAATGAGTTCCATTTTGCATTTTCAAACACACTTTGCTGTGGTTGGGCCTTCCCTGCTCTGCTTCCTCCTCTCCTGCTCTGCTTCCTCCTCCCCTTGTATGCTTCTTCCTCCCCTTGTATGCTTCTTCCTCCCCCGCTGTGCTCTCTCCTCCCCATCAATATGACATTTATTCTATTGTATTCCTCATCCTGTGTCTTCAAAGCCTCTCCTTCTCCATTCCCTTTCTAGATTCTCTGCCTATGCTCACTCCCACATGAATACACCCGTACAAAAAGTGGGAGGCAGGGTCTGACATGAGGGAATAGGTGCTGCCTCTCTTTTTGAATATTTCAGTTAATATAATAATTTCTAGATGGATTAATGTTCTTACTTTTTTATTTTCCTTTACTTTTGAATGAAATTCATTAATTTGTATATGTACCATTTTTTGGTTGTTATTCGGTTCCACATTGGTGGACATGGTGTGATTCTATTTCCCTCCTGTTATGAATAGAGGAACTACAAGCATAGATATGAAGGTATCTCCGAGAAACTATAAAGGACCATTTGCATATATACCTATTAGTGCTATAGGTGGCTCATAGGGTAATTCTATTTTTAAACTTTTGAGAACTTTCAGGCTAATTTCCAAAGGAGCTGTGGCAGTTTATTCACCCAGCAGCAGTCGGCGTTTGTCTTCCAACATCATAACTAACATTTGTTATCATCGTCTTGCTTGACGGTCGTAGGATAAAAAGGGCCAGTGAAAGAAAACCCTGGCCCTGGGACCAGAGCCAAAGAAACACACCCTGCCCACAACCAATTCAGGAATTGAAACCCGAACAATCCCTGAGCAAGAAAATCAACCCATCCCAGAGCATGAAAACAACCAATCCTTGAGCATGAAATCCAACCAATCTCGAACTTGTCCCAAGCTAAAGAATTGAAATCCTATCAATCCCCACCCCCAAAATATCCACCTTTGAAATCTCCACCCCCTAGGAAATCCTATGTAAGTCCTGTACCTGTTCAGTTTGAGACTGCCCTGTTTTCACCCTGGCAGAAGCAGCCACTCTCCACCCTCCCAATAAATCTCGTGAGTGAGGTTTGTGGCACTGACTTTCTTTCACTGGAGTGGAGCAGGGCAGAGCTGTAATGACTCTCGCTGGAGTGGGGCAGAACTATTACATTTCTGTGGGGAAAGTCCCTAAGCAGAGCAGAGTTGTAATGGCTTTCACTGGAGTGGAGCAGGAGCAGAGCAGACCTATAATACTTTGTCTGGGGAAAGTTTCCTTTATTAGAGCAGAATTATCACGCTCTGGGGAAGCTGAGCAGAGCTGTAACATTTCTCTGGAGCATAGTGGAGCAGAGCTGTGACAACCTCACTGGGAAAATCCTTCCCTGCTGGAGTTGTTAGACTTGCATTAGGGAAATGTTCCTGGAGCAAGGACTGTAACCCTTTGCTGGGGAAACCATCCCAACTGAATCAGAGCTGCAGTACTTCTGTTGGAAAACCTTTCCCTTCCAAGATGTAGGTATTCCCTAGCTTCAGATTGCCAGGATACCTTTCCCTTCTGAGCTGCAGGTACTCCTTAGCTACTCTCTGCCAGGATACCTTTCCCTTCTGAGCTGCAGGTACTCCTTGGCTTCTGGCTGTCAGAATACCTTTAACTTCAGAGATACAACACATGTACGTATTCCTTGGCTTCTGGGTATCAGGATACCTTTCCCTTCAGAGCTTTAACACTTACATGATAGCTATTCTGACTAGGATAAGATAGGATCTGAAAGTGGTTTTACTATACATTTCTGCAAGGGCTAAGGTTGAACAGTTTTAAAAACATTTTATTTATTTTTTTTTAAATTGTAATGGCCAGTGCTAATTGATCCAACGTAAAATCACTTGGAAAGTAAATCTTAATGAGGGATTGTCTAGATTAGGTTGGCTAGTGGCTTGTCTTCGAGGTAGTATCTTGATTACATTAATTGATCACCCACTGTGGGTGGTAACAGGGGATCCTGAAGAGCATAAGGATGGAGAAAGTGAGCTGAACACTCTTCTGCACACACTCACTGCTCTCTGATCCTGAGAATGGATGTGGTGATACCAGTTGCTGCAAGCTCCTTTCACAATGGCTTCATTGTTATGCGGGACTATAAAATGAAACTCTGAACCAAAGAAACTTTTTCTTTTCTAAGTTCATTTTGTTAGAGTATTTTTCATAACAGGAAAAGAAACTAAAACATAAAGAACTTGTATTTCTTTTTTTTTGAGAGCTGTCTGATGAATGCATTGAACGAGTGGCTGTGTGTGTGTGTGTGTGTGTGTGTGTGTGTGTGCATGTATCTTAGAGTTTCTATTGCTGTGAAGAGACACCATGGCTACAGCAACTCTTATAAAGGGAAAATATTTAATTGGGATGGCTTACATTTTCAGAGGTTTAGTCCAATATCATCATGGTGCAGCATGGTGAATTGCAGGTAGGCATAGTGCTGGAGAAGGAGCTGAGAGTCCTACATCTTGGCCTGCAGACAACAGGAAGTGGTCTGAGTGTCACACTGAGTGAACCTTGAGCAAAGTAGACCTTAAAGCTCATCCCACAGTGACACACTTCCAACAAGGGACACATCTACTATATAATGCCACTCCCTATGAGGTTATAGGAGCCAATTACATTCAAACTACCCCATTTTACTCCTTGGCTCTCATAAGCTTATAATAAAATTATAATGCAAAACATATTTAGCCCAACATCAAAATTCCCCAAAGTCTATCTCAGTTTCAGCAATTTTTTAAAAGTCCAAAGTTCAAAGTCTCTTCTGAGAGTCATTTAATCCCTTTACTGTAATTCCTATAAAATCAAAACAAAAAATAATATACTTTTTAACACATATGTCACAGGATATTGCCATTCTTAAATGTAGGGAAGGAAGCATAGTGAGGAAATATTGGAGCAAAGCATGACCAAAAACCAGATGGGCAAACTCAAACCTCTGCATCTCCATGTCTGATGTCAAAACACTCTTAAGATTGCCAACTCTTTTCAGCTTTGTTGACTGCAACATACTTCCTTCTCTTTGTCTAGTTCCACTCCCTGTTGGCAGCTTTCTTTGGCAGATATCCCAAAGCTCTGGCATCTCTAAGGTCTTGGGGGTTCCAAGACAATCCAGACTTCAACTTTACAGCTTCAAGCAATGGCCTCTCTAGGCTTCCATTCAGGTACACCCCTGAAACACACCTAGTGTTAGTATCTTTCCTTAGTCTCAGAGGCAAATTACAGAACCCTTTTCTTCTATTCTTAAATGCAGAACCATTTGGCTGCAGATGCCAAGTTCTTCTGTTTACTGGTCCTGGAACTTGGTCCCCTCATTCAATTACATATTCACCATCTTTCTGTTTTCAGTGTTACCTTTACTGGCTAGGCTTGGTTGTTCTGAAACTGGATCTGTAGACCAGGCTGGCCTCAAACTCAGAGATCTGACAAGCTCTGCCTCTGGAGTGCTAGGATTAACAGCATTTACCACCATACCTCATGTTTTTTGAAAGTCACTTTCTTGCAATTCCTGCTTACTCAGGCAATATGATTTTCTTCTTGGGTCTCTGAGGGAGTTGAAGATTAGATAGTTATAGTTTACCAGACACAGAAAGCAAACTGTGATAGAAAGTAAATTAGGTATAAGACCTTGGACTCACCAAGTTAGGATAGATATGAAATATTTTCTTTGAATTTGTCAAATTCAAATGGACTAGATATTGTTGATGTATTTATTGCCTGAATATATTATATAGTCATTGTACTTATCACTTATAGTTTTCTTATATTGGTTATGGCCTTTTTATTTTAGACAAAAAGCGGGAATGTAGTGACATTTCAATTGCATTTTAATAAATAAAGACTGCTTGAAGATCTGAGAGTAAAACAGTTCCACTGGTCAGCTTACAGACCAGATTATGGTAACACACACCTTTAATCCCAGTAGCCATGCTAGTTGCCATAGACATCGGGTGGTTCATGCTTTTAATTCCAGTGGTGTACACCTTTAATCCCAGCTCTAGAGAGGAATATAAAATGGGCAAAGACAGCTCTCAAGGACAGTCTTATTCCGAGATTCCTGGAGGCAAGATAGTCATTTCAGACTGAGGTTGAGGTAAGAGACAATGGCTGGTTGTTTTGGTTTTTGGATCTTTTCAGGTTGAACCCAAGGTTCTCTCTCTGACCTTTCGTTAATTGTGCTTCACCCTATTCTGATGGCTAGGCTTCAAAGAGAAATGATGGTCTTCAAGTGCCTAAGCTACAACAGTTCTTAAGCTAGGTCTGTGGTCATTGGTTGCAAGGTATTGTCCAGCACCAGGTGCCAGGATGGCGGGAGGGGTACTGGGTTTCAAGGCTAAGACCTGGCCTTACCTATATCTCCACCTACTAGTCAGTGAGCATCTCTCATCTGTCCTGCTGTGAAGAGACATGGAGTCATGTAGGCAGTCATTTTCTTCCAGATTCCTTTAGTACATTTTGGATGTTGTTATACTAAAAGCAGACACTGCAGTTGCTGATGTGATTGCGGTAGTTCTTGGTAAGTGAATTGCTGTTCATGTGCAATGCCTGTTGGGAGAAAGCTAAAGTTTTGTTCTGTTTCTTTGTTTGTAAAAGTCTTTAACACAACAAAATAAAGCAATGGAGCATTAAGTCTTATTCAGACTTCTATTTATCTCCATTTTTTTGATGCAAAATTTCTGGTTATTTCCCCTGAAGTTATAAGTGCTTATAATATGTTTCCCAAATCACTATGTAACATTTCTTTTCTTGAAACCAGTCTTTATTTCCCCACCTTGAAATGGAAGCTTCATGAAGGAATTGGTAATTATCTCTTTATTGCTCACAATGCTAATTTATTTTATTATTGTAGAAGCCAGATCTTCAAGATGATAACATGTGAATCCTTACCAATTTTTCCCCAGAATTGCTTTCCACTATGACTAAGTCTTGACATTCTGAAAGTCAGCTTTCTGTTCAGCCTTTTTAGTTTATTTTAAGTAAAATGATATCCTCATTCTGTAGCCATTATCACCTCTTCAAACATCCTCCCAGATGCTGCAACACAGTGAAATATATCTTGTTGGCACTTCCAAAGGTTCCTATCTGTCCCCAGAGACTTCTATAAGCCACTTATAAAAATGACTTAGGTTTTTAGCTCATCTCTTTTTAAAAAGTGTGTTTCTTACATGGTTCTGACCAAAGCCCTTATAAAACTGTATTCCAAATGTCTTTACTCAAAATTTGTTTCTTTTCTCCTTTTCAGAATTGAATTCCCAGCATTGAATTATAATAATGGGGAAAATAAATCTGTAGGGTCCTTGAGATCTGCTTCATGGCAGACAATATTCCTGAGTATGCCTGTTAAATTTATTCTGAAGCTTCAAAACCCTGAATTATATTCTCCGTTGTTCATGATATTTTCCTCATTCCAGTGAAGAGCTTCAGATTGGTCTGACTCTCTTCTGGGCCCTCTGTTCCTCCTTTAGATACTATGTCCCTGTGTCAGCATCATCTTGTTGATTGCCTTTTTATGTGTGGCTCCAGACACACACACCTAATTGGTTGGTTATAAAAGGCAGCAACCAGGCCTGCCTTCCTTTAATTTTGTAAAACTAGATTTGAATCCAAACACTCTGGAGAGCTGGTTGAACAGTAGCCTTGGGCCATAAGGTGTAATGTAACTGCCGACATCCCTTCTTCAGCATCTACTAAACATGAAATACATTTTCTGTCATGGAAGAACAGAGGGTCACTTTTATGTCTATAATGGCTGAATAAGAATGGTCCCCACGGGCTTATATATTTGAATGCTTAGGCATCAGGGAGTAGCACTAATGAGAAGGGTTAGGAGGCCTTGCTGGAGGAAGTATGTCACTGGGGGATGGGTCTTGAGGGTTCAGAATCCAAGGCAGGCACAGTGGCTCTTCTTCTTCCTGCTGTCTATGGATTCAGATGCAGAACTCTCAAGTGCTTGTCCAGTACCATGTCTGCCTGTGTGCAACCTTACTCTCTGCTACGCTGACCGTGGACTAAACCTTTGAAATTGTAAGCAAGCCTCAAAGAGAGGCTTTGTCTTAGAAGAGTTGCCAAGATCTGGGTGTTCTTCAGAGCAATAGCACACTCACTGAGACAATGACTCCCAGTAGGTTTTTAGTGGCATGACGAAATAGCCAAGAAAAGTGAATCAAGGGAGAAAAGACTCACTTTGGCTCATGATTTCAGAGACTTCCGTCCATGATTTGCTGGACTCAGACAAAGTTGAAGTAGCTCAGTCGCAGGGTCTGGCAGAATAGAGCTCCTCACATCAGGGTGGTCATAGAACAGAGAAAGGAAGGAAAGGGAAACAACACGAGGTGCCCCCACCTCACAACATGTCCTCAGTTACCCAATTCCTTCAACTGAACCCCACCTCTTGATTTCAATCATCCCCGAAGAATAACTTTGAAATATGAATCCAGTAGGGATGGAGTCATCTGTTAGGGTTCAGCTCTCAAGACTGGTTACTTCCCGAAAGTCCCAACTCTGCAAATTGTACTTCAGACTTTTCTACCAGCATACAGTGCTTTTCAGGGTGGTTCTCATAAGAGATTCCATAAAAGGTAAATGCTGACAAAAGGTGTGGGTGGGACTCACCAAATCTCTGTAACTGTCACTCAAGCTTACTGTGAACCTCAAGGTGCCCTGGGTGAGTAGATTTTTAAAAGTTACACATTTTTGGCAAAATAAGTAAAAATAGATATCTATAAACATGTCTTCCATACACCAACGACTCACTTCTTACATTTGTGGGCAAGAATACTCACATTAGAAAAACAAACAAACAAACAACAGAAAAGGGGGTGGGAAGAATGTATGTACAAAAAAATGCCTTATTTAAACATTACAATTCTATTTGTCAATGTCGATGAATGCCCCATATTGATAAGCTTACAAGGGTTTGGTGACTGAAAAGATTCTTTAAGTTCAGCTTCTGTGTCCTATTTAAAAGAGTTTATAGATACAATAAATACATTGCTCAGCAGTACAGACATGTGACTAACAGTTCTAAGGGTGTGGTAGCTGTCTTAAGGATGCCGGGACATGTGCACTAAGGCCAAAATCATCAGTAGCCTCACTTCTCTCAAGAATAGTTAATACTCCTGGCTTAGGGGCAGAGAGCAGCTGGATTTTTCTGTCAACCGAACAGACGGCTTTTGTCTCTTAATTGGTAGAGTATCCTTTTTTACAAAATTCTTGACTTTTTTTTTATTTTAGCCCTTAAGACCTTTTACGACCATTTGGTTTTCCTTTGCATTTATTTATAAAATTCTTAACATTTATAAATCTCATACTTTTAATAATGTCATCTCTAGTCATTATTTTTGTCCTTTCTTGGAGATAGTGAAGACGTGTTGTCTCATTAACAAGTCCCTTGCTACTGTTGTCAAGTAATTCAGTTGTTTATTCGTTTCTCATAAACAAACACAAACTCTAGCTACACTTTACTCTGATAATTATTTGTTTGGTGTATTGATTTGTCTATCACTGATTTCCTTGAGATTATTTTTCTTCTTGCTAATTTGGTCAGGTTTTATTTATTACATACCCCAAAGCCATATTCTGTTTTTTTTTTTTTCAAATCATAGCACTACCTTTCCTGTCCATATAAAAGGGGGAAAAGGGCAAAGTGTGATGGTGGCTCCATCTGCATGTGAAAAATAATCATTGCTGCAAGCCAGTGAAGACAATCACATGCTCTTTGGCTGGTAATAAGTCTTAAGTTAGGAATGTAGTGATAATGGAGAGAAAATTATCAGAATATCATTTGAAGTTGCCTTCTCTTCCTTATTAAATTAATAAGAGATTTTAGCAAGAAAGTCCATTGTTTCTTTCTTCTTTTAATGTAAAAATAATTCTGGAAATGTGGCAGCCCTTTTGTGGTTCTATTGTGATATATAAGTATATATAATACATACATACATACGTGTGTGTGTGTGTGCTCATCAAGTATGATGTTGCAAAAATGTAATAATACCTTGAATGCTACTGACATTATTCAGTGTCTAACTATATCCCTATTTGAGATTTACATCACCTTCTTCTCATCCTCGTTTTATGGGGAAGAACATCTTTCCCACTCCCTAGGACTGCAGGGACATGGGTACCCACAGTTGTCATATGTGTCTTTGTTCCTGCCTTCCTAGAAGATTTCTGGTGCTTTAGCCTTCTCCATGTTCCAAGCTGAACAGTGCATTCTTCAACCTTGCCTGTCATTTTCCTTCCTTTTGAAAAGTCTTCATATAGCTTATTTATTATCTGGCATGTGGTTTTGTTTCCCTACAAAATTTTATGTGTTTTTTCCATTTACATTGGAAACATGCATAATGTGTTTGAGCATAATTTGTGCATAAAAAATTATGAACTCTGAGTCACTTTTGTTTTCCATCTCAAGATGCAAACAGCAAAACAATCCCTTTCCTGTTGAGACTGTACCTCGGGCCCCATAAGTGTGTAAACTCACCTGCGTGCTCAGTCTTGCCTCTGCCTCCGTCAGGATAACAAAAAAGCTAGAGCAGAGCTAAGTCATCGAACACAAAGGCCTCTTGATTTGGAAGCCTTACCTTTGTGGGATTATTTCACCCATGGTCCTCTTTAGGGGATTTACTTGTTTTAATTTCTTTAAAAACAACAACAAAAACAAAAAACAAAATAACCCTGTAACCCTGACTGCTTTTTGGCTTTTTAAAATTATTTTGTCTTTTGTTTTAGGTTTTAGTTTTTTTTTGTTTTGTTTTGTTTTGTTTGTTTGTTTTTTCCAGAATCTTGCAATATAGCCCAGGCTGACCTTAATTTGCAATCCTGATACCAACTGCAGAGATTTTAGTCATGCATGACAACCTCAACTAGAAAAAAAAAACCTTAAGTATTTTAAGTATTAGTATTTCTATGTTTCCTGATCTTTACGGTTTGGGTTGATTTACAATGATTTTCATCATTTTTGCACTTCAGAATTCAAATTACACTTTTGTAGAGAATTCAGGTAGACATCATTATGCAGTGGTGCTGTTCCACTCATCCTCATAACAAAGTAGCAAAAATCCAGAAAGAAGATGCCATGAAAGGAGCCGGTCTCCAGGGCAGCTAAAATAAACAAGACTTTTATATAAATTCCTTCATAAAATGTCTTCAAAATTTTATGAATACCTAGTCTTTTCTCACTGTGTCTCCTTTATCTTTATTTCCTTCATATACCTTTAAAAAGTTTCATTTATTTGTTTCGTGTGTATAAGATGTTTGTGGGTGCGTGCATGCTATGGTGTGAATGAGTTGCTCAGAGGACAACTTGCAGGAGTCAGTGATCTTCTTACTCCACCTGGGTCCTAAGAGGAGGGGAATTAAGCTCAAGTTATCAGCCTTGATGGCCAGCATCTATACCATTCAGGCCTCCTTCATATATTTTTGAGTGTTTGTACATTAGTAATTTTGATACTTGTACAAATAGTGAGGTTAGTCTAAATATACTTAGTTGCAACTATGCAAACTTTGAAAGAAAACAATACTTTCCCAAACTGTAGAAACAAAAGTGAGAATCATGGACAATTTATTTACAAACTCACATATTTATTTAATGAGTACCCATGTCTCCTTCCTTAGCATTGCAAACATAAATAGTATGTTGTCAGGCCTCAAGAGTTCATAGTCTGCAACAATGATTGGCATATATGCAGAGAACTCCATATAGAGGCAAGATGAGAAAATCTGAAGTAGAAATGTGACAAAACTTCTCAAAACCAATATTCCTAGAGTTTCATCTTTTCAATTGCTTCAACCTTAGTGATGGTTAAACATGGTTATCAACTTGACTAGCTCTAGAATCTCAGAGGGGACATGCCTGTAGCTGTGTTGTAGGACATGCCAGTATTAACTGATTGGTAAAGACCTTTCCTGAAAGTCAGCAGTGCCAGTCAATGAATGACCCAAGATAAAGAAGTCTGAGGAAAAAAGCAGTGTCCACCTTCTGGCCTTAGCTTCTTTATGAGAGAGAGCATCTACAAGTCATGCTGTATCCCACTGACACAAGATACCAACATCTTGAACCCTTAGGTAAGAACTAAACACCAATCACTCACCCAGAACCTTGTAGAACTCCAGCACTAGTTTGCAACTGCTGAGTCATTCAGGTTTTTGAATTGAGCAGGCTCTTAGCCTCCCTGGTATGTAGATAACAGGACTACTCATTTCCTACTGTGAAAGCCAACCTAAGAAATTTCTTCTTATAAAATGAATACATCCTTTGAGTTGTTTCTCTACAGAACTCTGACCAGTACATTTAACAATTTGACACACAACAACAGCATTCTAATAGAGAGGACAAGTGGGCAACAACTTTATAAGTTTATTTTATGTTCATAAATTAATGTGGTAATGATGTGTCAAGTATGTACTGATGTAGTTAAAAACTGGACAATAAAAGTTTGGGTGAAATAAAAAGCCTCCTATATACAGTGTTAAAGGATCAAATTGTATTCTGAAATATTTGGAGAATTTGGCTAAGTATTATAAAATTTTACGTGAAGACAATGTCATCACGTAGGTAGCAAGGGATACAATAGGGAACCTACTAAAATGTCTTAATAATTGATATAAATGATTGACTGAATTGGATAGATTTGGGTAATGGTAGCTTAAGTCGAAATGTCAGATTTTGGCTGTTGTTATAGTGATAATAGAGAGGACTGTATACTCATAGAGGATGCAGGCGTTTGTATTTATATGTTTTGCATATTATATTTATGTGATAGTCATGTGTTAAACACAGCATGTTTTAAAGATGAAATAAAAAGACTAAAGGTAAGAGGAGATAATTATTGCAAATTATGATTAAAAGATGGGTTCCATTGCCTAGTTTGTTAGCACTCCCTTTAAAGTCTGCAAGAGGGAGCTGCTGTAGTTGAGCCTGTACAGCCCACATGGTCCATACAGAGGGGTAGCAATCTGCACAGTGTGTGATAACTGTAGCAGATAGGTTTGAATGGCCCATGAGATTTATCAATGGAGGAGATGGGTTAAAGCAAGGACTAAACCTGTAATCCCAGCACCTAAGAGTTTGAAGGAGGCAGATTGTGAATCTAAGGCCAGCCTGGCCTACTCAGGGAGATCCTTATTATTCTTTCTTTCTTTCTTTCTTTCTTTCTTTCTTTCTTTCTTTCTTGAAAATGGATGAAGAAAAGTAGAACATAGAAAATAGCAGGATACATTACACATGTGGTGTTTCATCCACTTAATATGACAGAAATCTGACCCTCATGGAATGGCTTATCAAAGCCATTAAACACTTTGGGTTATCTCTGTAAGTTTTCTATAAATGTCCAGTAATGGGAAATAATATATGAAGAGCAGATACTTTTGGGAACTAGGAACAAGAGGAGCTCTGTTTGAATCCAAGTTAAGCAGACAAAAATTGAACTATATTCACAGAGGCATTAAAACAGAATTGGGGGATCCAGTAGTGATGCTGAGACTGATCTGGAACTTCAGTGGCTGTACTGATCCCTTTGATGGGGAAAGTTCTTTATAAAGTTGGAAAGGCTTTGACAGATCTCAGGGCATATAAAGAGTGTCCATAAAGGGAGAAAGCCACTGAGAGAAGATAAGAAATTGGTCAAGGAGAGGAAGAGCTCTGTCTGGCTTACTTGAAGACAAATGTGGCAGGATTTATGTCAACCTGGAGTTCCTGAGTAAGAACTGATAGGAACCAAGGTATGTGCTAAGGGACTTCAGGAAGGCTTCAAAGCCTGAAGAGCAGTTCATAGAAGACATCCGTGATGGGACAATACAGGTGGAGACGATCAAGCCTGTGCCAGGGCTGGGTAATTATCCCTGGTGACTATGGAGAGCACATTCTTCCCCCAGGCCCAGCAAAAGGAAATGCTAGAAGTAGAGATGTTTGCCAAGGCAGAAACTGCCCCACAGCCATTGGAGGGGCAGCAACTCCAACCACAGCGCCATTGTTAAACCTGGGCAATTCTGACCAGGAAGCCAGCAAGTACAGCAGGAGAGAACAGGCCCATACTCACTCATGGCTCTGCATAGGTGTGAGCAAATTCAGTCAGGCCCACTGAGTTCAGCGTACGTGGAGAAATGCAGAGAGGCTCCATAGAAGAGCTCCAGGATAGGAAGTGCAATGGCTCAGAGAGAATGACTGAGGACTACATAAGGCTAATTAAATGCCTCTTGTCCATGGTTCGCCCCAAATCTTGACCTGTGGAGAAAGCAATTGGTATAAATGGATGGAAAGTTCCCATGCTCTGTTAGACCTTGCCTATTTAGTATCTTAGTGATGAACCTCTGGGGTCACATGACACTTGCTCAGAACAGATGACAACAGACTTTGAGCATGCTTCTCCTAGGTTACGTTTTTAACTCCACTATTCATTATGGGATGGTGGTTTGGGATGTCACTTTGGCCCGTCCATCCTCTGGAGAAGGTTTTGCTTTATAGATAACATAATGCTAACCTTTGAGTGTTTTGTATAACTGGAAATCCATTGGGGCCATAACTGGGTGCAATGGTACTTACACCTACCTTACAACCCCACTAGGTTATGGTTAATTAAAAGAGGGAAAATTCCAAAAATCAAAATGGGGCTGAATGGAAAAAGTAAATGGTCATCTCGTTTTCGTTATATCGCATTTCATTTTATTATTCCTTATAAGCCTGCTTGTTTCCTAATGAGACATAAAGTGAGTGGATCTGGATGGGGAGAGAAGTAGGGGAGGAACTAGAAGAAGTCGAGGGAAAGGAAACCATAATCAGTACATATCATGTGAGAAAAATTTGTTTTTAATAAAAGGAAAAAATGAGACACAACAACCCCAAGGCTGCCAGACAGTAAGAGAATAAACTCTTGAAAATAGGTGACAAAATAAATCCTTGTATTTGCTGAAAACGTAAAGACCCGCATGCAGGCACATGTGCACACATTCACAAAGACAGATTAGTTACACTGTGTATTAATTTAAATAAAACAATGCCAAATCATAGAATAAAGGAAACTGGCAAGGCAAGAGGGAATTTTTTAAGTGGACAACACACACACACACACACACACAACTTTAAAAGAAGATATAAATTACCAATAGGTGAATTTTTTTTGTTCCCAATCATCAGAAACTGTCCATCAAAACTGCCATAAAGCAGATCTGACGGCATTAACTGGCAATCTCACCTAATCTGGAGACTGAGGCTAGCATATCATAAGTATAGGTTTATTCTGGGAAACGTGGCAATATCCTGTTTTAACTAAAAAGTACCCAAGGAGCTGGAGTGTAGATTAGGGGTAGAACACTTGCCTAGCAGATGTGAACCCCCTAGGCTTGCAGAACATTGACTTCCCACTGCCAAAATAGTCACAGTTGATCAGATAAAAATGACAAGGATGGAAGAGTATGTGGAAACACTGTGTTTCTTCACAATGATGGTGTAAATATGTCAGTCCATCCATACAGGAAACAGTATAGATAGTTCACAAATAATAAAAATAGCCCTAAGTATGATCCAGCAAGCACACTTTTGCATATAGAAAAGAAACAAGTCAGAATTTTGGACATCTGTGTCCATTTTTATAATGTCTCTATAATAAACATTATCATAGCTCACAATAGGCAAGGCACAGAAGCAAGTTAGGTGTCCACTAAGCTGTGGATAGAAAAAGAAAATATGCCACATATTTATGATGGCATAGTATTTAGCCATAAAAAGAGTAAAATCCAGATGATCACAGAGTCACTGACTGAATGGGAGGCTGTTACTTATAGTAAATGAAGTAAGAAAGGCACAGAGAGACAGGTCCTATAAAATCTCAATAATGTGAGCTCAAAAAATTTAACTCAGTAAAATGGTGGTTAGCTGAAGCTGGGAGGATAGGAGGGAAGGTTGGGATGGGAAAGGTTGGTCCATGGGCACTTGATCAGACAAAAGAAGTCTGTCTGTGTAACTCCACAGCATAGTGACTATGGAGAGCAGCTGGGAGATTATATGTGTGTGTGTGTGTGTGTGTGCGCGCGCGCACGCACATCCACAAAGAGATTAGTTACACTGTGTATTAATTTAAATAAAACAATGCCAAATCATAGAATAAAGGAAACTGGCAAGGCAAGAGGGAATTTCTTTTAAGTGGACAACACACTATATATACATACATACATATATATATATATATATCCACAGATAAGGATGCAACAGTATTTTATATATATTTGGCATTTTGTCTTGTTGACCATGTCTTTAGCTTTACAGAAGCTTCTCAGTTTTAGGAGGTCCCATTTAGTAATTGTTGCTCTCAGTGTCTGTGCTACTAGAGTTATATTTAGGAAATGGTCTCCTGTGACAATCTATTCAAGTGTACTTCCCACTTTCTCTTCTATGAGTTTTAGGGTCGCTGGTTTTATGTTGAGGTCTTTGATCCATTTGGACTTGAGTTTTGTGCTTGGTGAAAGATATTGATCTATGATGTAGGTGGGTCTTCTATCTATGTGTTACTTTCATTGGTTAATAAAGAAACTGCCTTAGCCTTTTGATAGAACAGCAGCTTAGATCGGTGGAGTAGAAGAACAGAATTCTGGGAAGAAGAAAGCAGAGTGAGGCAGACTCATGAAGCTCCGGCCCAAGATGGAAGTAGGTTAGAATCTTCCCAGTAAGCCACCACCTCATGGTGCTACACACATTAGTAGAAATGTGTTAATCAAGATGTGAGAGTTAGTCAAGAAGAGGCTAGATATAATGGGCCAGGCGGTGCTTAAATGAATATAATTTGTGTGTTGTTATTTCTGGGTATAAGCTATCCGTGCAGGAGCTAGGAGGGACGAAAAGCAGGCCAGCCCGTCGCATCTTCATTTCAGATCTATTTGCATTCTTCTACATATTAATATCCAATTATGCCAGCACCATTTTTCAATATGCTTCCATTTTTCCATTTTAATATTTTTAGCTTCTATGTCAAAAAACAGGTGTTCCTAGGTGTGTAGATAGATATTTGGGTCTTTGATTTGATTCCATTGGTCCTCCTGTCTGTTCAACTATGTTCACAGCAACATGATTTGTAATAGCAAGAACTTGGAAACAACCTAGATGCCCCTCAACTGAAGAATGGATAAAGAAAATGTGGTACATTTACACAATGGAGTACTACCCAGCAGTAAAATTAAAGACATCTTGAAATTCGCAGGCAAATGGATGGATCTAGAAAAAACACATTGAGTGAGGCAACCCAGACCCAGAAAGGCAAATACATTATCCACTCATAAGTGGCTTTTAGACATTAAGCAAAGAAAAATCAGTCTACAGGCCACAATGCCAGAGAAACTAGATAATAAAGAGGACCCTAAGCAAGACATACATGGATCTACATAGGAAGGTAAACAAGACAAGTTCTCCTGAGTAAATTGGGAGTGTGGGGGTCATGGAAGAGGGTAGAAGGGGAGAGAGGAAGAAGGAAGGGGAGTGGAGAAAATGTAAAGCTTAATAAAAAAAGAAATGTGTGATTAGAGTGGTTTATATGATGACTTAGTGAATACTGTCCTCTGTCCTCGGATACAGGGTGTCTGTGCCCCAAAGTGATGACTGTAACAGGAATTAATTAAGTCTTAAAAAAAAAGTGCTGCTTTTCTTTTTCTGTTCTCAAACATGCTGGGTAAATCCATTTGTAACTTTCCAAATTGAAGTAATTTCCTCTATGTGTATTATACCCTGATTTTCTTTTATAATGTAAACAATAGTAAAGATGGTTTGCTTCCAAAAATAAAAAAAAAAGAAAAGGTGATTTTGGATGTTTTCATTATAAAAAAGTAATGTGATGAATGTTTGTGGAAATAATGTATCCTTAATCTGATTTACATGTTTATTTGAACACAGAGTTAATTTTTTAATAATACAATTATATATATAAGTTAAAATAGAAAAATATGAATTAATTATCAAAAAATAACACATAAAATAAAAATTAGAGCAAAAAGTCAGAAGTAGTCTATGTAATATCAGAACTCAGCCTTGAGTACAATTCTAAGCAATTCTACTGTCAGAGGGAGATTATAAAAACAATGACTTAAATATTTAAAACCTATGTTGAGAAAGAAAATCTAGCAAATGCCTTATATTTTCTGCAAATGTGAAGCTGAATCTTCTGCCGCAAGAAGGGGCAGAGGTGCTAAAGACTTTCAAAGGGTTATTGCGTGGTAAACCAGCTGCGGGAGAGAGAGCAGGAAGGTCTGCTCAATGTTGTTGACTTACACAGACGGAAGTGAGCAGTCACGAGCACATGGAGACACGTTCTGGAAATATCCATAGTTCACTCCACCAAACATTCGCTGCTCCTGACAGTCAGAGGAAAAGCTAAATGGGTTCAGCTGAGAAACACAAAGTGGGGTGACCAAAGCAGAAAGTCACACAGGAACGTGCAGCCCGTCTCTCTCTCTCCCTGTACTCCAGTCACTGTATTCTGTCTAGTCCTTATCCATGCACAAATTATCCAGCCACGTTACCTGACCTCCCTCCGCACGTTTTCAATAAGGAGCCTTTAGAGAAGCCCTTTTGCAAGTAGATTGATGAATGCCACTGACGTTATCAAGGTTGTAGGAGACAGCCCTGGAAAGGGCACTAAAAGACGCAGGCTTGAACATGTCATGAGGAAACCTCAAGCCCTGGATTGTGGAGGGCAATATGGGAAGTCACCCTTACAGATTTCTCAACCTACCTGAGTCAGGCAGGTTTGGCTGTCCATGATTAGTGGCTGTGTTACACATGTTTATCATGTGTAAAGCCCTAGGGATTGAAAATACTAGAAAACCCTATTATTTTAATAGAAATGAGAAAAACAACAATTTTGAAAAAAGAGGACATGATTTCCAAAGAGAGCAAGGAGGGGTGTGGGGAGACTCAGAGGGAGGGAAAATAAGGGGGATGATGTAATTGTATTATAATCTCAAAAATAGCAGAAAAATAAAAAAAAATCAAAGAATCCATGGAAAGTCACGTCCATTTTCCTGATCACCCAGCTGAAGAAAGAAATAGTGTTATCAAGCCTAACTGACCTGATGCCCTGAATATAAACTTTAGTCTAGTTCAGTCTGTACCAAAGGCACAAGCTTGTCACCTAAGGAGGAGAACATGCTAGCCAAACACATTGCTGTACTGAGAGCCTTAGTATAGTTACAGGAAAACAGAAATTAATACACACAATAGAGCCTGGCTGCAGTTTGCCTTTGTAGTATCTGGAAAAATCTTTGGAATATTTTATATATTTTTCTTATCTACACTGAGAAGATCATGAAAGGTTAAAACAATAGAAAAGGGTGGGATGCATAGAACTTGAAAAATAATTTTCTGATGATCTTTTAATTCCAGAAGATTGTAGCTATCATTTTGGAAAGCAAATAATTTTCCCTGCTTTGAAAATAGGGTAGTATATGTCTGTGATTAAGTGAGCCACTTGTCTGGGGATGAAGAGGGACAGAAGAGCTTGGGCTCCAGGAGGAAAAAGAAGAGTATTGCTGGCAACCACCAAGGCACTGCTTTTCCAGTCAGTCCTTGCCCTGCCTTTGTGACCTGTGTGGATTCAGTTGTTTCATATGGAGGTCATATTTATGCATCTTATTTCCTTTCCTAAGGCATACTTTATCAGATTTTTAGACTAAATTTCTTTAAAACGACAGAACCATTTTTAGAGCAGTATTGCTGAACCCCGTATGGGGTAGAATGAATGAGACTATCACATAACACCTAGGTGGGGTTTGCAGGGGCCAGAATAACCCTTCTGGCCCCTATTGTACAGTACAGTTTTGTCTACATCTGGTGATCAGCATCAATAACTTTTGGCAAAAATGCTGATGCCTCGTCTTGCTGTTGGTACAAGCTGCTGAGGTGTGTTCAGACAGTTTCCCACAGTTGGGCTGGAAGCAGGACGCCCACCATGGCCCTTTAACCATCTTCTGGAAGTGTTAAGCCGGATTCATGTTGGTGCGACTTCAGCCTTGTGGGCCCCTGTGCGGACCACGCCCTCTTGTATTCCAACAGTTTTGGTTTGTCAATTTCCCACTCTGCTTCCAGTTGTCATCATTCCCCATTGCAGCTGAGGGTCTAGCGCTGGGAAAACGTCTCCTGCTGTCCAGTAAGACCTGACAGAATCAACAGAACTTTGCTGCAACTTCAACTGTTCTTGAAACCTGGCTACTTATACAATCAAGCCCTAAGTCCTTAGTATTTTTATACTTTCTTAAGAAAGGGGTACAAGGTTCACAGCATTTTACATTAAAATTTAGTTGATTAGTAATTCTTAACTAAGTCCTTTTCCAGGAACTTAGCTAATTTATGAGTAGCAGCCTTAGTCAGAAATTCATAATATATATCACTGACTAATGTATACCCCAACCTCCATTAATAGAAGATCCCCATTAAACTGAATCAACAATTCACAAGTTCCAGGCACTATCCGTACCTCCTGTATGAACAATAATCATGTCCTCATTGTCCACTAGGATGTAAACAACCCAGTTCTAAAGGTTCATGCTAGTCCTTGCTTTATTGGACTGTCTTCTTGAGGTCTATCATTTGTCTTCAGTTGAGCTGGCCAAGAAGTAGACACAGAAATAAACTTTAGCATGTAGGACACATGTTAAGAAACAATCTGCTGAATATAAACAACAAATAGAATTATCAGCTCAATAGTTTGTGTTAAATGACCAGAAAAGGAGGCTATTCATTTTAGAATGGGCAGGGCATGGGGGGGCTGTAGGGAAGAAAGGAAAGGGGGAAAACAGTGCAATTTCATTTTAATTAAATTCTGATAAAAATAAAAGTAAAACAATTCTTTGCACTGACACATGTGAAAGACATAAGACAGTGTTGTTCTGAGAGAGAAGAGCCTATCTCTATGAAGGGCTCAACTGACTGCCTAATGCAGCACTAAGCAAGTTCACAGCCTCAGAAACAGGTGGGTGGAAGTGAAGGTCAGAAGCTTCCTTGAGTGCACAAATAATCAAGACAGTAAGCAATGCTGTCATGGCCAAAGCCCCTGCTCTCAACTCGTCTTTCCAGTGTAGACATGGTCTGCAGTACTATCATCTAGTGACATACTCAAGGTTTGCAGAAGAATTGTACCCTGAAGAATAATTTGGATGGCACAATGTAATGCATAAAAAAAACCAACCTAAATGAAATACAGCTAGCCACTTATACCCTGGGCTGTCTGCACTGGGGAAGAGAGTATCTGGGACTTCCTAGTCCTGGCAAGAGAAATGAATGTAGATCCTGAATAGAAAGAATTGAGCACAGCTCCCCCTCCCTCAGTGACAGGCCTTCCACTGAGCCTTTGCCTCCATAGGTCATGAGCAATAAAAAATGCAAAAATAATACAATATATAATCACATTTGTCTTGGAAAAAATAACTTTAAGAATATGTCCCATTGGCAATGCCTTTTTCCACAAGAAAGAATAAACAAAACCAAAAACAAACAAAAAATCAAAACTAACAACAAAAAAAAGAAAAAACAAAAACAGGAGACAAATTTAAGAGGCAATTCACTCCAAAAAAGCTTTTCCGTGATAACACATTCTCATGCTAGGAGAAAACTTCAATAGGTGAACCATACAATGTTTATCTCTCACTGTAATTAGAGCAAATTGATTTTTGAGACATCAAAATACCATAGCATAACAGCTCCTTTGTGTTTTCCAAAACCTTGAATCTTAAAGTGCTAATTGTTCTATAGGTTCCAGAACACTTTCTTCTGACTTCATAGTCTGTTTCTTCAATAATTCTCATGATTGTTAAAAATAAAATACCAGCCCAGATAGGAAACAGAGTGATCATGTAATATAGTGATCTTTGTTAAGTTAGGAAGCAGAGACCCAATCAGGCTAAGTTCCTGGCGTGAGCTAAAGGAAAGAGGTATAGAACTTGGTCACAGGGAAAAGAGCAAGATTTATTTCTGCAAGTTAGACTCATTTTCCTGGAGCCTATTCCCTGTTTGAACACAGTGTTTCATATGTCCAGTTCTCCTTGGAAAAACATTGCCAAATACTAAAATTGAAATTTGGGGAACAGGATAGGCTTCTTTTCTTTAAACGATGACAGCTGCCTAAGCACAGGACAACATAAGACAGAAAATGCAATGTCCAAAGAGAAGGCTAAATCAGCAAATATTTTGTAAAGATTCTCCTACAGTTACACAATGCCCAATTTCACAGACTGCTCAAAACAACAATACCTCACACCACAAAGAAGGAGGCAGAATTGTGTTTAAACATTTGCTTGATTTTCCTTTTTTATACATTCTTATACTTCTCCAAATTTTTGCTTTCTAAAACCTAAAAAGACAACTAGTTATAGTGGAAAGAATGTTAAGAAACTCAGAAGGCAGTTTTCAAAATATTTCATCATTCCAGATAAAAACTCATTGCCAAATTTTAGACGCCCTTAATAGAAAATCCTGTAAAAGTTTTTTTTTTTTAAAGCTTCTCTATCAAAGGTAGGGTTATTTCTATGTTTAAAGTCCTCAGATCCAAATATTTGACAGATGCATTTAATAGGAAACACTGTAATATCTACACTGGTAGTGGCATTTCTGAAACAAGAATTGTTCAATTATGCAAAGGTTGCAAGAGTCTATGTTGACACAGTACAAAGAGCAGATAGACTATCTAGTTAATAAACTACCCAATAATCTCTACAAACGGATATGCTGCACCTGTTTTAACATTTATTCTCCAGTGGATACAGAAATATCAGGAAATGTAGCAAATCTTCAAGCAAGGTTTCTCTCCTCTCTATTCCCCCTGAAAGTTACTACCGGCTGGCTCTCTAAGGACTTCCTCCGGTCTGACTTTCTACTGTCACATGCCATTGTGAGCTCTCATAATGAAATTCTACTCTTTTATCCCTTCTCTGTTGTCCTTCGCCCATTTCAAGGCATCACACTCATTTAGTTTAATCCAACCATCAAGTCTATAGTATTTGTGATTGTTTCAGGTCTCAAGGTGTTCATAGTAACAGTTTCCACTGTCACCCTATGTTTCTCCACTTAAAATTCTTTTGAGGGACAACTTTTTCATTATAGTTAAATAGGATGAAGTCAAGGTCAGAGGGACTGGACTCCAGAGTCAATAGCTATGGGGCCACCAAGAGAGCATGGGTTTATGAGAAAGACGTCTGGTACCTTTAAATTTTAATGAAGGAAGAGTCAGAATAAGAAATTAAATTTACCTTAGCAAACATGGTCTTTTCCTACAGTATTAGACTGTTATTTAACTTCATTCTCTTTCATCAGCCTTCAAATCATACAACCCTGTGGCTTCCTCTCTGGTGCTGTAATTTTCCCTCATTATTTACATAAGATGACTGCATATTTACTCTAGACGGGAAAGAAAATATATATTGAAAGACCTTTGTCATTGAACTAGCAATGAGGCTTTAATCTACTAAGAATAGTCTTTTAGCGCCATAAATCTTTTTATCTTTCTATGAATTACCACTTGGCGTGCCAAGGCCAAACATCAAAGGGGCCTCAGAGTTTCCCGACAGTTAAGTGGGCAAGCTGCTTTGGAGTTTTCAGCTAATTGGTTGATAAAAGCCTCTCCAAAGCCAGAACTTCTGAGTGACCTGATGATAGAAGACAATTTGTGTACAGAATGCCTTCAGACACTCCCCTCCCCCTGTGCAGCCCCCTTTGAAGCTAGAGTTGAATGATGTGTGTAGCACGCTCTCAAATATTTGGCAGCATCGTGACAGGGGTGGTTTGTCCGATTTGCTTGCTTGCTTGTTTTGTAGAGTTTGCTTTGCAGGATAAATCCTCACAGGGATCGATTTATGAGGGCTGAGAAGATTTACCTCCCTGGATTCTGAAAACGGTTTCTGGATCTGTACCATCTCTTCTGAAAATGCAAGAGAAGAAAGAGTTTCCCATGAGGCAGTTGCCTGTCCAGCCAATCCCCCCTCTTTATTAATTCTTTATTGCACTTGCTTTATGTCTTGATTTATACCAGAAAATCAAAATCACAGTGCTCACTGCATTAATAAAACCGTCATGGCCACTCCCAGAACCCTACTCCTATACTAACATAAGTAGATACAAGCTGCAAACACCTCAGAAGCCACCTCAGAAGACTGATCTGTAGTCTATTCATACAATACACTACCTCTAACAAGAAAAAAAAAATAATTGCTGACTCATGAAAAATTGCAGACTGGCCTCAAGATCATTATGCTGAAGCTATAAAACCTTACTCCCAAATACACACTGTATGAATCTCTTCACAGGCAATTCTAATTAGTGAAAATACAGAGAAATCAGAGTAGTACTTTCCTCATTGAATGAAAGTGGGGGTTAATTAAGAAGAGAGAACACAGGGGAATTTCTGATGTGAACATCACATTGTGGATATTAGCACAATGAACTACTGGGTGCATTAATTAGTCATGATTGAATTTAATGCTATTTCATTGCAAGTGTTTAATATATAAAAATATTCAAAATATTTAATTTAATTAATGATGTATGAAAAAATACAGAAAATTGTTTTATTTGTTTTGAAATGAATTACAAAACAAAGTGTCTTGGATTGATAATTGAGGGGAATTGGCATGTGTGTGTGTATACAATAAATGAAATTAAAAGCTAATGATAAATAAGTGTTTGCTGGTTCTCACTGTCAAATGCTCTCATCTTCATGGTGTGTTTGAAGGATTTTATAAAATAGTAGTGTGGAAAAAGATCATAGTTCTTGCTCATTTATAATTACTGAGCCTTAGTAAATTTCCTAGAATCTTGAGTTTATATGCTTTTCTTTGTTTTATAAGGGGAGGTTTATAATTAATAGCTCAGGAAAATAAGGACACTATTTGGAAAACACATATAAGAATTGAGACAGACCAGTGGGGGAAGCACTCACCTTGCAGTCCCAAGGACCTGAGTTCTGAACCTCAGCACCCATATAAAAGCCTGGCACAGTGGTGAAGTTTGCAACCACAGCAGTGGATGTGGGTGTTGCATGTTATGTGAACAATGGCCTGTTCTTGGTGCTCGCTTGCCAGTCCATCCAGGGCTCTGGTTTAGAGCTAATTTCTTTCTTTCATTTCACCTTCTTCACTCATGCATTCTAGTATTCAAATCCAGGGAAGAGCACTGCCCACAATGGACACATCAACCAGTGCAGCAAAGATAGTCTTTAGAGACAGGCTTACAGCAAACCTTGTCTGTCTGAGCCCTCTAAAAGTACGTTCTCAGGAGACTCTAGACTGTGGCTTCTTAACCATTTCAGTGCCAATCAAAAACCTCATATCAGAATAAAAGACAAACAATGAAGGTCTTTTGAAAATAAAGGTTTAAAGATATACTTTTGTAAGTTTTTGATCTTTCAATTTCCTGATTTACATATTTCACGTTTGCCTATTTAAAAGTTTGTCAAATTTGTGATGAAATTGGCTTTCCTCAGTGGTCTGAACATGATCTATCTCATTATTTTCACTCAGTTAGTCTATACGTAGTTTCAATTATGTCTTTTATTAAAACATTTTTCAAAATACCTTCATTCTGTTGAGAAGTAAGCATTCTAAAAAAATCCCATCTTATTGCTTCTGTATTAATTCTGCTTATGTATTTTACATTTTTTTAGCATGCTAACTATGCAGCCTTTCATGGAACTTGAAGTAACAAACATAGTGGACTCTGCCAGGAGAGGTGTGCTCCGCTCACAACTTCAGGGCACTCTTAAGGAAGTTGACTTCTTCAAGGATAAAGTTACATTCATATTTATGATCTAATCTCTTTGAACCCACTTTCTTTCAACAACCTGATTTCTACTTGAATGGTTTCATGGCCTGAAAGGTAACTTATAGGCTAAATGGTAATGGATAATTCAGAAATGTTACAATTATTTTAGCAATGTTGATTCACAAAGATAGTCTAAGTTTTATTTCTTTAGCCATGCTGAGAAATAAAAAAATTGGGTACAATTTGCTGATACAATATTGTAGCACTTGCAAGAGTCTTAAAGGACAAATATCTGAATTTCTTTTTCAAGATTGCTTGATGATTAACCTTCAACTTTAGGATAACATTGGCAAATATTTTCTCTAAGTTCAATAAAATAAGGAAACCTTGATTTTTTAAAATGTACTTGAATAAATCCTACTATATAAAAGCTCTGAAGAAAAGGACCATGGTTCAAAGAAGCATGAATCAGCTCCTGTTATCTTATAAAAGAGATACTCGGTGATCAATAAATGGCTGATTGAATGAATAAATGAGAACAGAATGGTCTCTCTCCCTCTTCAAACTGACAATAGCCCTAGATTTTCATTTGGTTTACTTGAGTGTGCTGCGCTTTATTTAGTTTAGCTTTGGTTTGTTTAATGGCACTCTTAGGCTCTGAGCAGAAGCCCATAAAGCTCATAACTTTAAGATGAAATAAAAAATTGGTCCTTTGCTGCTGTTGTAAACTGGCTGGAAACTGTGAGTGAAAGAATACACTCCCACACCAACAACTTTTTTCCTTTAAGTGCTGAGTTTTCTCTTCATCCTGTGCTTCTCAGACGTTTTTCTCCATAGACTTGAAGGCTGTTGTCCCAGAATGATCTATTTTTATGAGTCTGCATGGATTACAGTTTACTCTGCTGTCTGGCAGGGAAGGTAGTTATTAAAACACAGAGCCAGAAAAGATAGAAGTGGCCCACTAGAGAATCATCACCAATGAATACAGGCAGACCCAATGAGGAAAAGGAAAATTTATAACATAACCCATGTTGCTGGAAACAGTTGCCAGGAGCATCCATGGTTCACACAAACATCCCTCAGTTCTTTTTAGCCACTGTCAATGTTGCAGAGATGCAAAAGCTCCAACCTGGCCCAGCCTCTTTTTTTTTTTCTTTACAATTATCTACTTCTAGTTTGTACTTTAATGAAGATTTTTGTTGTTGTTGTTTGGTTTGTTGCTTGTGTTTTTCCATTTTGGCATCCTCATCAACATGTATTTTTAGGACTCTTTGATTGTTTAACATATTTAATTGATCAACTGAAAAAGAACACAGTACCATGTTCTTTTTCTTTCTGGGTTAGCACCTTTTTGTATGTAAGACAATTCTTTGCATCCAACATTACAATATTTTAGACTGTAATTTCTTCCAAAACTTTTGGAAATCAATGTTTATGTTGCATATTACAAATTGAAGCCATATTCCATCTATAATGCTATTCAAGTGTTGTTAACTATATTTTATTAGACCTCTGTGTTCTCACTAATATACAGTGTTTCCTCATTCATGTTTCAAAGTCTCATTTATGGTAGGTTCCTCTTAAATACATTGGCTTATTTTCTATCTCTATCCATACTGATCTCCTAATGACTAAAACTGCAAAAATACTCAGGAAAGCATGGATTTCTCATTTTTGTTATTCAAACGCATTTTGGGTATTCTTGACATTGACATACACCATCTAAAATTAAAAAAAATCTCAGATTGCAAAACTATTACTGATAGGGGTTAACTGGTTACACAAGATCTTTGTGTATTGTTACCACGAAAAATGTTTTTGGTTGTATCTTTTAAATTGTATCATCTAATTGTTTTAAGCAAATTTTCCTGTAATTACTCCTGTTCCCATCCTGTGTACCTCCATTTTCTTTCCTTTTTACTTTCTTTATATTTATTCTAGGCATCCTTTACATGATTGTGTCTCAAATCCATTCATTTCCTTGTTCCTTCACACCTAAGTGTTCTAATTCTGTATCGTCCTTCTCCAGGAAGACAACATTTTGAATGCCCACCAAACCCTGGCTAAAAATTATTCAACAGCTCAGGAAAGTGAACACCTTCAAACTTCTCCTCTGTAAACTATATGACATCAACATTTCCATTGAATAACACAATGCCAATATTTCCCTTTCTCATTTCTTTTGGAAAAAAATAACCTAAGGAGGTTTTTTTTTATTATTATTATGGTTTCTTCATGAGCCATATGTCCCACCCTCATCTATCTCAGACTTAAATTGTAGTGTGTTTCAAAGTATGTTTTATCAATTCAGATAGACTGAATCTAAAAAGAAATAGAGTTATATGGTATAATTGAGTTTCAGAGCTTTCATTTATGGCATCTTTTGCTTAGAGAAGGTACATATCAGTTATTCCATAAGGTTTCTGAGACATTTAATAATAAATAAGTGGATACACTGCTTACTTGATATCGTAATTTGTTTAACAGTATAGTCTCTTAAGTGTATTTTAATGTCCTGCAGTCCTTCAAAATATTCTCCAAGAAGGGCGAGTGTAAAACATTAGCTGTTTGTGCCTGTAAAATGTCCACTCAGTTCCATAGAAACCCTAGTTCCAATGGTTAAGTCACAAGTTAACTATAGTGTATAGGGTAGAGAAGACTGCAAATATTTTACATTAAAAGAATAGAAAATAAAAGTTTCATTAGATGCGATCCCTTCAGTAGGGAGAAAACCAACTTGTTCCCTCTGTTTCATTACCTCCGGAATATTAATGCCATGGTATCCAAGCAACAGGATGGGAACACTTATTATCTTATCATGCTCGGGTGATTAAATTTGCTGTCACATAAAAATTAGAGCTATATGACTGGAGAGAAGCAGCAACTTTCTTCTATCTAAATGGAGAAAAATACACTGAATGGCCTTTAACTAAATCCCATACTTGAATGCCCAGCATTCAAGTGGACATGACTAAAAGTGTGTAGCTCCATGACAGGTAGGGGTTCAGCATGGATAAAACTCACACCCATTTTGTGGTCTGTAAGGAGAAAATGTGACAGATAACCCTTTAAAATCAATTCTTTGTATACAGGTTTCTTGGTATCTCTTTGAGATATTTTAAATGTAGGAGGAAATAGATTTGCCATAAAATTTTGCTGTCTTAATTGTTTTATGGTTACAGCTTACATGTAGCACCTGCATTCTCATATCATGCTACTGCCAATGCTCCCCACTCATGAGCTCTTCCACTTTTTAAAACTGCCTCTCTATGCTTGTATGGTTTGGGGATACAATAGCCTGACGTGCTCCTCTGTGGATGGCCTGGTCCCCAGCTGGTGGTGCTATTGAGAAATACTAGGCCATGAGTTCATAGCTGTTAGGTGAGTCTCCTCTACTTGAAGAAATTAAGTCACGGTAACAAGAGGCATCTTATTCCAGGTTGTACTTCTCTTTGTGTGTCTCTCTCTCCTCCCCTTCTCCCCATTACCCCCTTACTCCTTGGGTTCTTAAATTCATGGCCTCTTTTTCTTTCATCGTTACTTATGTGCTTGCATGCATGTGTGCATAGTGTGTGTGCATAGTCTTTCTCTCTCTCTCTCTCTCTCTCTCTCTCTCTCTCTCTCTCTGTGTGTGT
>LOEQ01001255.1:56613-75749 GCA_001685075.1 Bramus lutescens
GGGGAGGAGGTGGAAATTTTTATTAATAATAATAAAAAATAAATAAATGCTAGGACAAAAAGAGAAAATATTAGGTAGAAAATTCCAGAGATAAACAATTCACGAGTTTTAAATCCTACACCACTCTACATGGCATGTTGATATTTTTTACTGTATCACCCCACCCTACCAGGGACACTGTATTGATTTGTCTGGCATTTTCACACTGTCAGAGGAAAAGCAAAAGTGGTCTTAAGATTAATCATAATGTTGTTGATCAAGTATAAACACTTCTTTCAGAACTGACATTCTAAATTCGAGACAAGGAAGAATCTAGAAGCTCTTACCAAGCTTGCACATTTAAAACCTGCCTATCCAGCAGTCATCTAGTAGACTGTGATATCACAGTAGTGACATTGTTCAAGTGACACTTATTTTATTACTGATAGTTTCAAAGTACAGGCAGTAGAGAAACTGGATATTTTGGTGTGCCATAGAGGGGCAAGATAGTGATTCTTTTAAGTGAAAAATTAATAGTTACAGACTTAATACCGAAAGAAAATGAATTCCAGGTTGAGAAGCTAAGATCTGTTGTATAACTGTATGTGCTTGCATGTGTTTGTGTGTGTGTGAGGTTTGTGTGTGTGTGTATGTGAAACAGAGAGAAGAATTAACTTCTATTAGTATATTATAGTTTTAATTTTGTTTTTAGTTATTGCTATTTTCTTGTTCCTAACTTGTAAGTTGAACTCTACACAGGGATATGTCTTGCCCACAGGTATAGGCATCCTCTGACTGTCTTCACTATTTTCACAGTTGATAAGGAATGGTTACTCTGATTCATCTCATGAGGGTCTCTTCAGCAGTTTGCTTATATATTCATCTGGCCTGGCCTTGGCTGGTTATTTTGATTTGTCTTGATTTCTGTCTTACTAGAAATTCTCCAAAGATGTGAACTAAGGCACATTTACTCTCATTTCTACAATGTGCACTAGTTAAACTATCAAATATTTACTGAACTCAGTAAAACTTTAAAAACTCTGAGTATATCTGCTGAGCTGTTTAGATGAGAGATTAATGAAAGTATTCCTTAATAAAAATCCATGAAATGTTTCATTTGGTAGATTATTTGTCTCAATTATTTTGCTGAGAATTTGCAGATTTATTAAGAAGCACATATTTTCTGACTGTTGTCCAGACAATTCTTCTAATCATGACATTTTCATCTTCAAAATTATTTGAAATTGAAACTGCCAAAAGAAAAACAAAAAGTATATTCAGTTTTCAACTTTACTACCATTGATTAAATAGTAAACTACTTCTTTCAGAATAGTCTTTTTCTAAATTCAGGATAAGGATAGGATAGGAAGTAATTGCCCAGCTCAGATATTTAAAACCTTCTCCCAGAGAAGAAAGTCATTTAGTTGACTTAATAACCCCTTTATACATTTAAGTAATACTTAGCTTTATGAAGTCATAAAATATATGTATGGTGATATACTCTTCTCTTCTAAAACAACTACTATAAACCATGATTTGTTAGGGTTTTAAACATAAATGCTTTTCGAGGAAGGCATATATATGACAATTTATACTGTTTCACTGTCCCTGTCTATGGGATTCTTACAGTACATTTTCCCCATGAAATATCACTACTTAAATACAACAGAAGTAGTACTGATTATTATTAGTGTGTTTCTATATTTAATCAGTAAATTAAGTTTGATTATTTGAATGTAATTTGTCATAACAGGATTGATTACCTGAATTTTTAATTTAATAAGAAATAAATATACACATAACAATGATTGTATAGTTTTAAGCTCAAACTTCACTAGAGCACACAGAATAGTCCTTCTCAGGTTAAATAGACTGTCACAAAGAATTATAAAATGACCCGCAATTCCAAAGAAAGAGCCTACATTGCCTTACAGTTTTAAAATGCATTTACATTGTCATAGCAGGAGAGCATTATGTAGAGATTAAATATTGAGAAAATTTTTATCTTTGTCCAATTTGGTATTTTCCAGTGTAGTATGTTTGTCACTGTTGACTCATTAACTTCAAGACATTGACATTCTGCTTTCTAACTCTTCTCTGTCTTGCCTTCTCCAGTCACCTGTGTCTACTCCTCCTGTACACATGGGACGTCACTGTACATTTTGCATCTCAAACCATATTTGAAAACAACTTTGCCATGTGTCTGCTCATCAATCTACCACCTGTCTATATCCTGAATAGAAGTCTATAAATTTTGTATCATTTTCTGAAATTATTTACCCGATTCCAACACATCATATGGTTTCTTCCTACACCCACCACTTGTTCATTCACAACACATTTGTATTTGGGGTACTTAGCTTCCTATGGCAAATTATCTTTTCTGCCCACAGCATTTTTTATTTTTTTTAATTATTTATTTATTTTTGTTGAGCTCTACATTTTTCTCCGCTCCCCTCCCTGCCTCTCTCCTCCCTTTCCACCCTCTGCCATGGTCCCCATGCTCCCAATTTACTCAGGAGATCTTGTCTTTTTCTACTTTCCATGTAGATTAGATCCATGTACATGTTTCTTAGGGTCCTCATAGTTGCCTAACTTTTCTGGGATTGTGATTTGTAGGCTGATTTTCTTTGCTTTATGTTTAAAAACCACTTATGAGTGAGTACATATGGTAATTGTCTTTCTGGGTCTGTATTACCTCACTCAAAATGATGTTTTCCAGCTCCATCTATTTGCCTGCGAATTTCAAGATGTCGTTACTTTTTTATGCTGTGTAGAACTCCATTGTGTAAATGTACCACATTTTCCTTATCTTCAGCTGAGGGGCATTTAGGTTGTTTCCAGGTTCTGTCTATGACGAACAATGCTGCTGTAAACATAATTAAGCACATGCCCTTGTGGTACGATTGAGCATCCTTTGGATATATATTACTGGGTTTTGAGGAAGGTTGTTTCCTAATTTTCTGAGAAATCACCATACAGATATATCCAAAGGGACTGTATCAGCTTGCATTCCCACCAGCAATGAGGAAGTGTTCCCTTTACTCCACCACCTCTCCAGCATAAGTTCTCATCAGTGTTTTTGATCTTAGCCATTCTGACAGGTGTAAGATGGAATATTGGAATTGTTTTGATTTGCATTTCTCTGATGACTAAGGATGTTGAGCATTTTCCTAAGCGTCTTTCAGCCATTTTAGATTCCTCTGTAGAAAGTTCTCTGTTTAGCTTAGTACTCCAATTTTTTATTGAATTACTTTTCTCTTAATGACCAATTTCTTGAGTTCTTTGTATATTTTGGAGATCAGACCTCTGTCTGATGTGGGATTGGTGAGGATCCTTTCCCATTCTGTAGGCTGTTGTTTTGTCTTGTTGACTGTGTTCTTTGCTTTACAGAAGCTTTTCAGGTTCAGGATGTCCCATTTGTTAATTGTTGTTCTCAGTGTCTGTGCTACTGGATTTATATTTAGGAAGTGATCTCCTGTGCTAATGTGTTCATGTACAATTCCCACTTTCTCTTCTATGATTTTAGTGTGGCTGGCTTTATGTTGAGGTCTTTGATCCCTTGGACTTGAGTTTTTTGTATGGTGATAGACATGGATCTATTTTCATTCTTCTACATGTTGATATCCAGTTATNTGAGTTCTTTGTATATTTTGGAGATCAGACCTCTGTCTGATGTGGGATTGGTGAGGATCCTTTCCCATTCTGTAGGCTGTTGTTTTGTCTTGTTGACTGTGTTCTTTGCTTTACAGAAGCTTTTCAGGTTCAGGATGTCCCATTTGTTAATTGTTGTTCTCAGTGTCTGTGCTACTGGATTTATATTTAGGAAGTGATCTCCTGTGCTAATGTGTTCATGTACAATTCCCACTTTCTCTTCTATGATTTTAGTGTGGCTGGCTTTATGTTGAGGTCTTTGATCCCTTGGACTTGAGTTTTTTGTATGGTGATAGACATGGATCTATTTTCATTCTTCTACATGTTGATATCCAGTTATGCCAGMACCATTTGTTAAATATGCTTTCTTTTTTCCATTTGATATTTTTAGCTTCTTTGTCAAAAATCAGGTGTTTGAAGGTATGTGGATTAATATCCGGGTCTTTGATTTGGTTCCATTGTTGTCTGTTTTTATGTCAATACTAGGCTGTTTTCAGTACTGAAACTCTGTATTAGAGTTTGGAGTCAGGGATTGTGATGCCTCCAAAAGTTCTTTTATTGTACAGGTTTGTTTTGGCTATCCTAGGTTTTTTGCTTTTCCAATGAAGTTGAGTATGGTTCTTTCGAGGTCTGTGAAGAAGAATTTTGCTGGAATTTAATGGTCACTGCATTGAATCTGTAGATTGCTTTTTGTAAGATTTCATTTTCAACAATAATTTCAGATCTTTATTCCTACAGACTCCTGGAGAGTTTTCTATGGATCATACGAGTGTACCAGGGTGATGGTGACTTAGGCTTCTTCCTTTGTGATTCAATCAATATTCACTTTTGTCTGTTTAGCAGACAGCCTGTACAAACAAATATAAAGGCTGAAAATTACGGTTTCAATGAAACAAATGTTCTGGTATATTCCAGATAAATAAAGAAAGCATTGTTTCAATTTTGGTATTAAGTTATATTGATTGGATGCAGAAACTGGGCAGTTTTCTGGGCTTCATCTTGTCTCTCATGGGTAATGGGTAAATAATATTGAAAAACTATATGTCAAATAAATTTCGACAAAAATGTGCCATAGCACAACTTTGAACTTGACTACTCTTGGGATTTCACACAAGAAATAAAACATGAGTATTAGATTTTAAAATAGGAAGAATATGGGTGCAAAGTGTGTTTGCACAAAAGCCCAAGCGGATTTGGAGGCCATGTCCTCTTAGACCTGCTACTCAAATACCAATTTTATGAAAATAAAATGGACTTTAACTTCCCTTTCATTTACATTTTTATTTTATTCATTATTTGTGTTAAATCCTTAGAGTTTTGGTTTTATGGTGCTTTTGTACTTAAAAACATCATAAATGTTTTTTCAAACTTTTTTTTAAATATATTAACTTTTAAGTTCTTTCAATGTCATATTTTTCTAAATGTAAGTCAAGGAACAAATAACAAGAAACCTAAAAATTAATTGTGAGCTAACTGAGAGGAGCTCTGATTTATTTGGCTCTTTATCAGGAGTGAGGCTTGGAATGGTTATGCCAAATTCATGAAAAGTAGTTGGGTAATAGCAATAGGGCAGTTTGAGAAAATGTATTAAAGAAAAAAACATTAACCTACAGCCATGTTTTAAACAATGTACACTGTTAGATAATACAAGGTAACATTGCCAACAGCTCTGCCATGTTGATTTTAGATTTCTAAGGACCTGCTCACAGAGGAACATGCCTACTTCCAGACTGCTAGCCCCCCTACCCTTCCAAAAAATTCGAGTCAAGCAATGTTGAGTCTTTATCAGTAGTGGGACAGCTTTTCAACCGTCATTTGAACACAATGTCTTTCCTTTTTTCTGACACCAACAACCTTGCAGGGGGTTGTTTAGGAAATGGGCTAAGGGGTAAGCGTGATGGAAATAGCAGTAACGGTTAAGTGGCATTTTTAAATTTATGTTTAGGACTTTATAGTAGATAGAGTTCGTTTTTAATAAAGAAAAGAGTTTGTAAAGGGTAGCAGTTCTTTTTTGTTTATTGTTACTCTACAGAAGTCAACCTGAAGCTCTGTTGGTAGTAATTATGGGAATGGCAGGCTGCATGCAGAGAAGACTGATGCAGAGATGCAAGACAAAAGCCCTGTCAAGAATAACAAATTCGTAGCTTGTGTTGCTGTTCACTGTCATCAGACTCCTAACCCTTCATTCCTCAGTAGGAAAATGAACAAACATGATTGAAATGCTAAAGTTTTGTAGTGACTGCATTTGACAAGGGGAGTCTTCCCTCCGGATATCTTTGAATGCTCTTTCTAAGCTGTTCAACTCCTGAAGTTTATATATATTTTAAAATTAGAATTATTGATAATAAAAAACTTTTGGAACTTTTAATAGAATTTTTAAGTATGTCAGGTTGAAAATTGCAGTGGTTTAATTTCTGTTCTATGAATAATTGACAGCACGGAGGACCTAAGTGGTGGTGACTCAGAACCGTTTTCGTCAAACATTAACACTTGCCAAATGTGAGCAGCTGGTGAGTGGGAATTCCTCTACTTCCCTGGGGATCCTTCTGCCTGGTTCACCACCTTTCCTGATGAGTCTTGTGCACAATGGCTANGCTACCGAAGCCTCTTTCTGCGGACATATCCGGGGTCAGAGTCAGACCTCTGCACTTTCCTACCGCCTTTTCCTGCAGATAAACCCCCTTTTATTGGTTTCAGAGCTAAGTCTCGTTCAGCCAGGGTTTCTTCCGAGTGCCAGAACTTCATCTATGACTCTGCTCTAGGTAATTCACTTCAATGTGCTCCAAGCAACTGAAAGGCAAACTATTGCGGTTATAGTTTTCCACTCCCCATCCTTCTATCTTTTTTCAACATAGATGAATATTTATTAATTCTATTGTTGTTTTGAAAGCTACAGCATTTGGTTTTTGATAAAGGACAAAAATAAAGAACAGATGGGATGAAGAGATGGTTCACTTAGAAAAGCATTTGCCAATCAAGCATGAGGACCTAGGTGAGAGCCCCAGATTGGATGTAAAATGCTGGAGATGTACACTTGAAATCCAGTGCTGGGAAGATGGACACTGAAGGATATCTGGGGCTCCTAGTCAGCATAGCCTATTGCTGAGTTCTGGACCAATGAGAGACCTTCCCTCAAAAGATGTAGTTAGTGTTCTTGAGGATAACATCCAAGGTTATCTATCCTCTGGTCTCCATGAGCACCTGCATACATGTGCAAATTCACTCTACACATGTGAACCTGCATATGCACAAACATACACAACTTGCATATAAATTACTTTTTAAAGTAAAAGACTTCTTATTTTCAACAACAGGATTGAAAGGAAACGAACGAGAGGTGCTGAAGGCATTAAAAACGGTAAAGAAACACTGCAAAAATATTTCTATAAATTTGGCAACTGATATAAAAAGAAACTTTTACTAATGTAAAAAAAGAAAATTTCTAAAGTATAAAAATTTATAATAGGCTTTTAAATAAAAGTGAAATGAAGCCATAATTAAGGCTATCTTAAGAAAAATCTATGCTTGTATGATTTTATTAGCTAAGTATATCAAACATTTCAGTATGATATGTCAATCGTATAAAAATATATAATTTAAAAAGTATATTAATGTTAAATATTTATGATTAAATATATTGAATTGATCATTGCCATATGACTTACCACAAAATTCAAAGTTGACAGAGCATTTGAAAATACCCCTATTTTTAAGTTTAGAAAAATACCCAGATATGTGCAATATGTTATATTATTTGGTAGTAATATGTTTTATATTAAAGTTACAGGGCAAGTCTCTACTCATCATCATTTCTGCAGAGCTGAGGGTAGGAGCTCTAGTCTTAGTCACACAGCGGTGTAGTTTTAACTAGAGATCAACCCAGATCCATGCAAGGAGCTGAGCTTCAAGAGAGCAGTGAAGAAGCATCTCCTCTGGAGCCCTGCTTTCAGATGGCGTGTTAAACAACTGATCCTATAGGCGCAATTATTGGATATGTGATGACCAGAGGCTGTTGTGGAAGAATATATTGATCAAAAGGTACCAAGTTTCACTTAGACAGAAGAAATGCATTTTTATTTATGATGCTTTGAAATTAAAATTACATCAGTTTCCCCTTCTCATTTCCCTCCCCAACTTCTCTCGCTCTCTCTTAAATTCATGACTTTCTCTTCTTTAAGCATTGTTTTACACACACGTGCGTGCGTACACGCACACACACACACATCTGCAAACATAGAAATACAACATGCTCAATCTGTTTAACATTATTTGTATGTATATGATCTCAGGGCTGCCAATTAGTATTAGATAGCTAATGAGCTAATGGATCTTCCCTGGGGAAAACCATTTCTCCCTCTCTCAACCTTCCCGTGTTTCCTGCAGTTCTGTTCTGGAACTGAGTCCCCAAGAGCTCTCCTTAATACATCCATTGGTGTCATTGTTTGTGAAAACCCTTGTATTAGATGGTAACTATAGTTTATAATAATGTGTTCACTATTTTGGAATTAGTAGTTCTTCTTTTGATTTCAGGCTTCCTTATAGTCATAAAACATACCATGCTTTACTTAGCTATTCAGGTCCTGATGATTATCTAGGTTGAGGTTTTTGGTTGTTGTTGTTGTTGGGGTGTGTGTGTGTGTGTGTGTTTAAAGACACTATGAGTATTTTTGTGTATGTCTTTTAATGTTTGAGTATGAATGTTCCCGTAAGCTCATGTGTTTGGCTACCTGATTCCCAGCTGGGTGTACTGCTGTGGAACTTTGAGAATGAGCATCCCTGGGACACTAGGTGGAGGTCTTTGGGTTTTGTAGCTTGGTCTCCTATAGGGGACCTCCTGTCCACTCTCTCTGTTTCCCAACTGCAGATGCAAAGTAGCCAGCTGCCTCGCGCTCCTGCAGTCACACCTTCCTTGTTGTTGTAGACTGAAAAACAAAATGAATCCTTCCTCTCTTAAGGTGCTTCTTGTCTGATTTTTGGTCACAGCATCAAGAGCATCATTTACTGGGAAAAACATGCACTTTTCTCAAGAAGAAAGGACACTGTACAATCACTGGTCAGGCCTACTGGACAATAGAAATTTAATAAAACTTAGAAATAGCTATTTTTTGAAACCCTGACAGGATTTGAAAGAACACATGGTATAAACGCAAAACAATATGTCACACATTTAAATTAATTTAAAATGAATATATATGTATACGAAATATTGAACTTCGAGTAAATAGTCAACAGGGCTGTTAGTCAAAATTGAAGGAACAGTCATTTTAAATTATTGGAAAACAAAACAGTTTCCCTTATTTTCCTCAGTGTAGCTACGCAAATCCTGTGGGATTGGTCCTATTAGAACTGTAACCTGTAGCTCAACCTTAGATCTGTGCATTTGCTTCATCTATTTGTAATAAATAAATTGTTATGTTGTGTTTACACACAGAGCCTCATGTGTGTCCAACAGGCAATCTCTCACTAGGCTACTTCCCTGGCTCTGCTCATCTTCATCCAATTTACAGACAACATATAAAACAAATGGTATGTGCCCCCTCAGGCTGACAGTAAGTTTGGATGGAAAAGAGTTTGTTTTTCTTACGAATTTCCCCATTGTGAACTGTGGAGTAGTGAATGGCACAACAGTGGGCAAGGCAGAAGCTTTGGGATATCTGGTCCAGTGGCTGCACCATGGAGATCAACGTTGTTGTTGGAAGGTCTTCTTTTTGGCTACTGCTATGTAATATATGATATTTTATGGGTGTATCAGGCAAACAACTATGACAAGAACAGCAGGAAACAGCATTTCAGGCGGCATTGTTAAGGAAAGGTCAATGCAGAGGGGCAATGCATTTACAAAGATAGGCAAAGCCCACAGGCAGAGCTGGAGAGTGATCGCAGCTTACAATACTCCTGCAGCAATGCTTTCATTGCATTGATGGTCTTTAGGTTCTCCAACTGCAAACCAAAATGAACTTTTCCTCTCTTGAGGTGCTTATTGTCAAGTATTTGGCCACAGCAACAAGAATGTCATACATTGGAGATGTATATTCAGTTACGTCATGTTGATACTTCCAGTAAGCAAGCTGGAGAGGGGGGTTCCAGTGAAAGTGATTCTCATTGGCAGAGAACATCAGACATTGAAAGGCACTTTGAAGAATGGAGAAATAAGTATCCTCACCCCGCTGACTTGCCCTGCCCTGTGCTTTCTGACCAATGGAGCCTCGCGTTGGCAAGCGACATGTGTCAATTCTGTATTATTTCTACTTTTCTTACAGCTAGAATGAAGAGGCGACAGGGTATGAATTTCAAAGGATCTTACTCTGTGGTTACATCATCCTCAGCGAGGGTTCTGATACTCAGTGTTAGGAGAGTCAGTGCAATGCGGCAAAAAAAATCATTTACACCTTAACTAACTGTTAGTTTTCCTCCTGTTAGTTTTTTCCTTATCTTCTCTACTCTTGTTATGAGTGGAGTATTAATGTTTTCCTGATTAATTCATAAGGCTTCTTATTCTGTCAAGATGCTGAATATTTATTTGGGCTAAGTCTTCAAATGTAATCATTACAAATTGCTCTAATGATTGGCGCTTAGAAAGTGTTTCCTCTACAGAAGACTGTTGAAAATTTTACATTTCATATAATATCACTTTTACATATAATTTTAGTCTAACTGATTGTTTTTGCTATATCCTTATGTTATTTATAATATTCAACTGTCACTTATCTTCATTTGTTTAAGCCTAAAATCTAATGGTGAAATTCAGACTCTTTTTTGAATATTAACACACACATATGTATGTATATATATATATATAAAGCATTTTATAGTTTATATGGTTAATTAGTTGTCTGAAATTGTGGCGTAGAAAGTAGTTGTTGAAATTCGCTGTGCTGATTTTTCAAAATAAATAAATCAGCGTTAAACAAAAAACACAAAAATCAGAGTTAAGGTATGACAGAATAACTATGAAAATGAGTTCAATATGAAAATAGGAAAGTTAAGCAGAAAGACTATTATATGCATTGATCATCAGACAAAAATGATAAAGTCTATTTCTATCTATAAAAAGACCAGAATTGAGAAAAGTAATTAATAGAATGAAAACAGTAATGATAATATTAAAAGAGCCTTTTCAACTTTAAAGGAAGTAGTCAGTCCAGACCGAGAAACTCTAAGGTCAATTTGTGGAAGTGGATCTTCATTTCTAGAGCAACAAGAAGGAACTACGATATTCAACGAGGGAGGAATGACACAACTTGACAACCTTAACTTGAAGGACTTTTAATGCTAAGCCCAAGAAGATCTTTGGTAGCATAAAACACAGTCTCATTAGCAAGTTCTAGAACAATTTAAGAGGAAGGCATAAGAAAGTTAGTCAGTTTCCTGTGATTGTTTTCTTTTCAAAGGAGAGAAGTTTTATTCTCTTGGGCCAATTCCTGTGAGCATGGGTAAGGCTGAACATCATGGCACGGACACTGGAAGAGCAAAACTGCTCACATTCATCACAGCAGCTGGGGTGAGGCTAGAGAGAAAGAAAGAGAGACAGACAGAGATAAAAGAGGGAAGGACGGAAGGGAGAGGGAAGAAGAGGGAGAGAGCCAGAAACACAGACTGAGAGGTAGACAGAGAAAGGCAAAGAGAAACAAAGTCCAAATGCCCTTTAAGAACCTTTAGGAAAATGGCCCCTAATGTGGCCTACTTCCTCTAATGAGACCTTCACACCTAACAACACATTCAGCTGTGAACTCCTCAGCAGACTGATATATGCATGAAGTCAGAGCTCTTATGATCTAATCACTCCTAAAAAAATTCTATCTCTGAACATTGTTGACTGGGGCGTTAAATCTTCTGCAAAGGATTCATCGTGGAACAGTCATACCTGAATCACCACGGATGATAAGAATGGATAATAAAATAAAAATCACAGTGGTTTGATGCTGATGGAGATTTCAGTTTGGTAGAAAAAGGCACATTTGCTGTACGTAGAAGGATTCTCCTGAGATTTCTTATCTTTTCCTCCTCTTTGGGGTAATTTCTAAGAGCTGTATTCATTTTGCAGTTGATTTAAAAGATCTTCTGATAAAGAAAACAGAGACAGAAACAGAAACCCCTCTGGGTTGAGAGTCAGTCCTGTGGTTTTTAGCATCGGGCTCCATCTTTCAGGCCTGTGCTCATTTTTCTTCACAGGGAGTGGTGTCTGTACATTTCATGGCTGCCACGTATGCTTTGGTCTGGTTCAGCCAACTTGAGGCTGTGTGAGATTCATGGACAGCAGAGAGAAGAAATCAGTGTAACCTTTCTCTTCCTAGGGTTATGTCTTCAGTCATGACCATACTTGTGATTCTAGACCATGATAGACAAACCTGATGTGTTTCCAAATTTGCCAGGGACTTTAGACCTAAAGTTACCTAAAGCTTCTGTTTCGATCCACTATCTTAGGCTTCAGAGAAAGCCCCTACTACTGACAATTTCAGGTTTTGGCCATAGTTGTTTTCTGACATTTTAGCTACCTTATCATTTGTTCAACCAAATCCTACAGTTTAAAATACTTAGAAATACCTGCTTTTCTAATTGGAGCCTGAGTGATATACACACAGAGTTCTTATCTGAAATTGCTGATTTTAAATGTTCAAGTATTCCATCAGAGGCTTGCTTCTCTTTAGCCTTCTAGATCAGTGCAGACATATTTGGTGTGGACCAAGAGAGACAATGATGTAATCAATTAGGCTCTTAAGCTCTTTGGGCTAACTAGGAAGCCTGCTAGCTCATAGTTACTTCATCCTAAAATAGAAATCTTTCCAAAGAATAGGTCATTTTTATACACTGAGGTAGTAGAGATTTTTGATAATGTGTTACAAATATCTTACATTATCTTTTGTTCTCTGTAAGGTCACAAATGTTCAATAAACATATCGTATGGTTGGGAAGTCTTCCAAATTTTAGTATCTTTCAAAATTACTAATTTCATGTTACAAATGACAAGAGGCTATAGGGATGGCTCAACCATGAAGAACACTTCTACACTTGCAAAAGACCTGGGTTCACAGCACCCAGATGGTACTGCAACAGCCTGTAACTCACTTCCAAGTGATCCAATATTCTATTCTGACTGCCACTGGTAGCAGATATATACTTGATATGCATACCATGCAGGCAAAATACTGACATATGCAAAATAAAATGAACAAATATTTAAAAATCATGGAAGATAATAATCTTGTCAAAATTATCAGAAATTATCAAGTACCAAATGCATGAATTTGTGTGTATGCGTTATTGTTTCTTCCTTGTTTGTCACGATAAAGTATTTTAGAATGTTTATAGATGTGAATAGACAATGTTGTCCCTTATAGGACATTCTGTCACCAATCTATTTTACTTTCAGCACATTTCAGACAAGTATTCTTTATTTTTCCCCTTTGTTTCAGCTTAGTTACAAGTCAGACAGTAAAAGGAAGTGGCATATTAGATTATCCAACTCAATGGAAAGCAGCAATATCATAAGCATAATGTTTCAACATATGGGGGCAAAATGGAATTATCTGAGAGAATTAATATCACATTTAAAGACTGTAGCTTTCTGTATTAAAAAGATGTCCAGTATATTCAGCAGATTGGGTAGTTACTATATCAGTTGTCTTTTCAAAGTCTATAACAAAAAGTATTTCTGGCTAAATTAGTAAACACATTTTCCAGGAAATTGTTTTCATATAAGTCTATAAGTGTAGTTTTTAAAATCCTATTTGATGAGACCAAGATAAACTTGAGCAAAGGCCATAGACAAAAAGTATCACCTTTCATAGAAAAATCAGGATCGATTGTTTGGCCTGTAGCTAAAGTAAGGTTCATAGTTTGGGTTTTATATGTCAGGAAACAATGGGGCTGCATTTTCATCCAGCCATCTGATTGACCTTGCCACTTACATAAATATTTATGTCAATGCACTGAAATAACTATAATACTAGTGGAACAATTTGTGTGTATGTGTGTGTGTGTGTGTGTACGTGCATGCACAGGTCAAACCCAGGGGGATCTCTGTGTAGCTTTGTGGCATGATGATGAAATCCTATAGAAGAGTTCTAATAGGCATTTAACAACCAAACCTCTTCAGGCTCCTCAGCTCTCATGGATGGCCTACAGCTTGGATCAAAAAGAGTGGTGAGCAGGTAGATGGCACAACACTGGCCAGAGCCATGATAGAGCATGGGTTTTGTTGCCTAGAATGTATCAGCCTGCTTATATTGATGAAGATACTTTCACCAGCTCTTGAGAAAACAGTAACACTCACTGAACTCCAAATCCGCCTTCAAATTTGGCTCTGAAATAACATTGGCCTGTAGAACAGGCAGAATCAGCTTTATAAAATCATCCATGTGCTAGCCTTTGAAGTAACTGAATATCTTACATGGCAAGGATATTTAAAAGATATCGTTAAGTTAAAACTGCTCTCCGATATAAAACTGCTCTCAGATATAATTGCATAATTCCTTAAATGTGGAAAACCTTTCTAAAGCGTGATGAGTCAGATCGAGGAAATGCGATGTAGCGAGGCTGCCAATGAAGGAGAAGGAAACTGTGAGTCAGGAATTGCCAGCAGCGTCTAGGAGCTGAGAATAGCAAAGAACTTACTCTTGGAGTAATAAGAAAGAACACAGCCCTGCAGCTCATGTCGTACTCCACAGTAAGATTGTATTAAGCCACTCATTTTATAACCATTTGTTACAACATTGTAGAGTGTTGAGTCATACACACCCCCAAAACATATGTCCACCTCCAAATTTTCTGAACCTGTTTATAAATTATAAATATTGCAAGCATTTGTGCTGATAATATATCTGAGACTTATTCTAATAGTTTATATATTATTATATGTATATATACACATATAGACTTTTGTATCACATATAATGCAAAATATACTATATATACTACATATAGCATATGTAGTAGTCTGATGGATTTGTGGTTCCCTGTGAATTTGGGTAAGAGTCTGCATAGTAAAATAAGTATAGTCTAGGGAAAAGGGACTGGCCATGGAGAAGGAAAGTTTTCTCTACTCTCACAGGGCCTCCAACACAACCTGAGATCAAATACTAAGAGAAATGCATAGAGTGTTTTCACATATACATGGTAGCTCCAACATGGAAATGAAGACTCAAAATATAGGTAGAATCCGTGTGCCCATTAACATGCTATCCAAAGCCAAGTGAATAAATTTCATAAAAATATCTAAAATGTCTAGGAAGACTATAGGAAAGTACATCATTTTAACAGAGCCTTTTTGCATAGACGTTTCTCTACCTCTGCTCCCCATCTTGGGTAGGCATCTTTCAAAGGGAGTTTTGTTTCCACCTTTTAGAAGGGTGAAGTCATAGTGACCTTCCTGAACTTGCAGGTTTTCAGGTGACTTATGTAAATGGTGTGTTTTGGATGATGCCCCCTGAGTCTACTAAGCACCTTAGCGAGAGCCTGTAAGGTCTTTTGCCCTGATACATTTATCATCATTCAGAATTGAGTCTGAATCTTGTTTTTGAGATTATGAAGAATCAGCAAATGAAGAATAACTCCAAGAGTAGCAGACAATTATTAACTGAATTTAGAGAACACGACCCATAAAACCAACCCTGTCTGCCTAGGGAAGAGCAAACACTGACATAGGAAAAATAATTTCCAGACAACTGAATATACCTAGTAGTCAAAACGAGGTTTGGTAATTGCTTTAAATTAAGTTTAAAAGCACATTTAGAGTAAGGCATAAAAGAAAAATTTATCAGACAAGTAAGAAAGACAACTTGAGTGAATATTAGCATGGCTGAGTTAGCCTGCTGTACTGAGAAGTCTACTTGGGACTTCGTTATTCTTTTATGGATTTAACTGGGTTAAAACGCTAGCCTCCAATATCACTATATTTGGAGAAAGGACCTTATGGGAGATGATTAAGCTTAAATTAGGTTATAATTGTAGCCTTTGATCCAATAAGACTAGTTTCCTTACAAGAAAGAGATGCCAAAGTACTCTCTTCTGGCATGTTGTCTCCTCTCCACCCCTCCCTCTCTCCCATCTCAAGTTCTTCCCCCTCCCCTCCTCCTTTCCTTCTACATATTCACAGAGCAGAAGCCATATATAAGATTACATCTAAGAGACTTTCCACCTTCATGTTAAATGAAGAAGCCTGCCAGAAACTAACCTTAAGCACAAAACAATTTTGGACTCATCATCGCTAGAACTATAAAAAAAATAACTGTTATTCAAGTGACCAGACAGCGAGAGTGCTCTGCTAGGATGGCTGAGGCAACAAAGAAATACAGAAATCTCTCTTCAATCATTAGTTTCTCTGTAAGGTTCAGAGAAGCTGCATTTTTTATCCCTGTATGACTTTTGGAGGTGGTTTTTAATTTTTCCAATCTTTGCTCAAAAGCTAGAATGCTGGCCCAAGGATGTCTCTTCCTTACAATTCCAGGCTAAGGCCATGGGTCTCTTTACACACAGGGCTTTTCTTTTAGCTCATTACGTGTGTGTGCGTGGGGGGGGGGTATTGATTGTTCACTGTTGCAGGGCCAATGGCAGTTTTAACAAAGGTTTAATTCTTACTAAGCTTTTTTGGTAAACTCTTCTTCTATTCTGCTCTCAAAGGAAGTCTATTTCCATCTCTTTTTTGCAAATAAGTATACAACTTATGACAGAGGAAGAACAATAACATGTAAGAGAAAATTATGTATGTAACTTCAGGAGCTGCAAATTTCTTCTCGTCCCTCAGCTCTCTTTTCCTACCTCAGAAAGCCTGGAGATAAGTTGCAGAGTAACCATGGGAAACAGGTGTGAAAGATTCTGAAGTCATAAAGTACAATGTGATTTCATTCCCAGATACACCTGGGAGAATTTCTAGCTAACTGGAGTAACTGAACTGTTTTAGAACCTGTTGTTATCTAACATAGAAAATGATTCTACAGCAGGATGCTGAGGGATAAAGACCAAGAGTGTTCAGCATTGACTTAGCTGTCAGCTTTAGAAGTGGAGAAAACAGAGGTCTCCCTTGAGGACCTATTTCTGCTCAGCACCCTGTCCCTCAACAACTATCTTTGAAGTGTGTTATGTTAGAGCTCAAAAACAAAGCAAAATGGGCTTTTTATCTTCTAAAATTTTGGCATTTTGTTCTCTCAGCATGATCTAGTTACTCTGCACTACATAGATATGTAACTGGCAGTAGTTTTAATTTAAAGAATAAAGCATAAGAGAGAGATGCTGTGAACAAAGTAAATTAAATAGTCAAGCTTTAAATTTCAAAAAATGCTGTTTTATTTCACACAAGAACACCTTAGTTGGCAGTAGTGTTTTCTAGTCAACTTGTTGGGGCCTTTTCTCTATTCATGTAGGAGCTGTATATAGGCAAGGAGAATCTCCTCAAGGTCTAAACTTTAGCAGCTTTTATATTACTCTGTGTTTGATAACGGTGAGTTATCAGCAGGCAGGTGTGAAGAACAGCTGGCTGGAGAGTCTAGATTTATACTCTCTTATAGGTGCTGGACGCAAACCTTTATTTACAAGTGATCTTGTGTTGGCCTAGAAAGTGGGATTTTTTTTTTAAACTTTTGAAGCAGCTTGTATTTCAGCTTCGGAGCAGATTTACGTATTGCATTATTCAGTCTCAACAGTGGCCATCATTACAGCCCCAAGACCTGAGATATCTGTGATTTCTGGCCCTGAAGACTTGACTATACTCTGGAACTCTTCAAGCGACCAGATTCTATAAGTTCTCTTCTCTAGTTCTTTACAACCTCCTGTCCTTAAGCCTCAGCTCTCTGCCTGTTCTACTTCTGTCTTCCCTTTTTGTTTCTAAGGTTGCAGTACCAGGGGAGGCAGCATAGGAGTGTATCTCCAAAGAACACATTCACCAAGTGAGCCAGATGGCCTGCTTATGTATTTATAGCGAGAGGGGCTGTTTGCACCACTCACTGCAAAGTTCACATGCAAATGAAGGTTTGTATTTGTACCAATCACAGACCCATCTCTTTAGTACCAACCTAGGCATTCCCAGTTCACTAGAGGAAGTACTCCCCTAATGCTCTGGCCTGGGTGGAAACTGTGGTGGGATCATCTAGAGTTCACTGAGGCTTGTGCTAGAACATAAAATGTAGGAATGAACTGATGAATAGTTTAGCACCTCAAGAAAGCAGAACAATCAGTTAGGATCAATTCTGTAATTTCTCGAGGTATCTGGGGTATTCAAGATGACTGGTCCTAGATATAGGTAGCTCAGCTGTTACTCACTGTCTTGTGATGCTTTGTACACCTAACAACAGGACATGCACTAGAACTCATGAAATGTACATTTATAGCAAAGGCATAGGCTATATGAGTGTCTTGAACTAGAATGCAACTCAAGGGCATAACAATTTTTAGGACCTTAGTCTATGACTTTAGGCAGAGAGAGGAACCAATCAGGAGGGACAGGAAGGGGTTGAGTTCTTCCCATAGTTCGCAGATGGACTGTTATGTAACTTTTAAAAACATGCGTGTGTGCCACCCATCTAGCTCATCATGTTAAGCATATGTACCCACTGCCATGTGTATGCATGCATGAAGGTACATTTCCTCCCACAGGTGGCTCAGAGGATGGGATTTCCTTTACTGTGCTTGTACCTAATACTGTTAAAATTGTCCTCACTTATTAATTGTCTAACAGGATACAACTGGCCCCAAATCACTCACTTGATGGAAGGTTATATGTGAGGTCTTAATAGAAAAAGGTAGATGCTTTCTGGTAAGGGGCACTTGCCCTGGATTATTGACTGTCTCTATGTTGAATATGTTCTTTCTTTCTAAATTAACATTGTGACCACAATCAGCATAAATCTAACCTCTAAAGACCTAGATGACATGGGTGCTGTCCTCCTGCCCTCTTCCCTTTTCTCTGTAATCATCAAAGGAACTCTGTGGTCAGGAGAGGAACACTGACAGAATGAACAGGGATAGGAAGGGGAAGGGAGGAAGACTGTTATTTCTTATCTTACACAATGCCAACATTTGTCACATAACCCCTGTCACTACAAACATTGACTTCTATTTACTTTTCCATCTAGAATGAAGGTCTTGTGGACTTGTTCTTCTTGGGGTCCTACCAAAGACTCACGTATATCACATGAGGAAGTGCAAATATATGTTGCTAGAAACATAAATGCTGGAATTTCCAGTACTTTCAGGGAACAAATATGGCCTAACATTGTTATTACATTGGAAAGAATTAATTTACTTCCTGTTAGGAGATAAACTAGATGGAGATGCTGAAGACTCTGTGAGAGATCTGTTTCTATGTTTCTCTTACGTGGTCTCCTACATTTCCATCTGTGTGTAAGCGTTTCAAGAAATGAAAATATTTTTCAAACCTGATATAAAGATCTTGCCACAAAGGTTAAAAAAGAGAATGTGCCCTTTCTTAACTTTAATTGAGTAATAAATAATTGTAGTGATAAGGGGAGCGGGCCTGCTTTTTGTCCGGCCCAGCTCCCGCACGGCTAGCT
>LOEQ01001255.1:75872-88248 GCA_001685075.1 Bramus lutescens
ATTAACCAATGAAAGTAACACATAGACAGATGACCCTCCTACATCAAATAATAAAGCATTTATTTGTAAAATTTGAAAAAATAATCTGGCATAAAATCTTACAATCAATCACTCTAAGACCATTTTGAAGAAACTATAATTTAAAGATCTGATAGCTGAGCCAAATTCTAAATTCTACCTTTATCAGATCACAGAAACAGAGCAGACATGAATTTCTAGTTTTGGAAGATGATGGCTGCCATATATACAGAAGATATTGTTATGTTGTTTTTATTTACGTATTCCTGCATTATTTGTTGCTATTTAATCAGCTCCTCATCTGATTTTAAGTTGAAGGGCTTTGTTGGAAACACAGACTTCTTGCCTTTGTGAAGTTAGTGTTACAGTAAAGGACATAAATAGCAAGGGTCAAATGAAAACAGAGAATAAAGCAGAGACCATGATTTTGATTCCAGTCAATACAACTTTTGAATATAATAACTGAAATGCCATGGGAGGGATTGAAGATGGTGTACTGTTTGTATTCTGAGCAGAACAAACAGACTACTGTGTGGAGGGTCCGCATTGGAAAAACTAGAAAATAAGCACTTGACTGGAACCTAAAAGAAAAACTGATATCAAACCGATGACGAGTGAATGTGTGTGTGTGTCTAAAATATGTATTAGGTACAAAACTTAATACGTGTATGTAGCCAAATAAATCATAAGCACAAAACCATATACAATCAAGTGGCATATACTGGAGACAAATAGTAAAGAGGAAGAAGTGCCTCAATTCCTAGAGATAGAATATTATAAACTTAAGTTATTGCAATCAATAAAGAAAAATTCCTCCTTCTAGACTGGTGTGCTGAATAGATTTTGTCAAAAGTACAAACTGGAATCATCTAGAACCTCAACTGAGAAAATGCCTCCATCAGATTGACATGGAAGGCGACAGTACACTGTGGCCTGCATCACCATGGGCATGTGCTCCTGGAGGTATAAGAATGTTGGCTGAACCGGTGGCACATGCCTGTAAACCCAGCACTTGGGAGGCAGAGGTAGTCAGATCTCTGTGAGTTTGAGCCCAGCCTGGTCTATAGTGTGAGTTCCAGGACTGGCTCCATAGCTTCTGAGAAACCCTGTCTCAAAGAACACACAAACAAACAAGAATGGTAGCTAAACTTGAGCCTGGAAGTAGGTCAGTAAGCAGAGTTCATCTATGGCCTCTGCTTTAGTTCCTGTCTTCAGTTTTCTGCTTGCATTCCTGCCCTTCTTTCCCCAGAAATGAGCTGTGATCAGGATGTATAAGCCAAATAACCACTTTACCGTCCTGCTCTACGTCATGGTGTTTATCACAGTAATAGAAAACAAACCAGGAGAATTAGTGTCCCTGTCTTCTCTCAGATCTGGTCTTCAGTGTCTCTCCTTACTTCACCAGATTTTTGGTGAATATTCTCTTCTCTTCCAACAGCATCATAATACAGTGAAGAAAACACATTTATTATGTGTTTTAAAGAACTTTTCCAAGAAGAACATTTAGGTGCTTTTAAAAAAATGATTATACTATGAGGAGATAAACAATTTGAAGAAATATGTATAAAATGAAATATAATAAAGCAATACATAACATCATATGGCAATTGCTAGAATTTCAAGAATTTGGCTCTTGCTTTTCTAGCAAGCAGAGGCTGAACAAAAATTAGGAATAGTCACAAAGGAAACATTGTTGGATGAGACAGCAGATTTCTGAGAGCCTATGCCCACTTCTGAGCTTCCGTAAAATTATGTGTCTCGGCAAGCTCCTGGCTTTCTTGCTGCTCTTTGTATCATGGGACAGTTAATAATGGAAAGACTGTAAGCCTAAGCTGCAGGACTTCAAGGTTTCCCTGAGGATGCCCACCACACCCCAGGAAACAGTTTCCCCTTTTAGGACACTCTGCCATAACATAGTCATCAATATAGCCAAGAAAATTGTAACTCACTGAGAACTGATATCATAAAACCTTCCTCTTGGAACATTATAGCTTCATTTGAACATTGATTTGATAAAAATATGGGGAAGACAAAAATTATTTGTAGGAGAAGGCCCCTTGTTTGTTCCCAGCCGCTTAGACCCGAATTAATCACACAGAAACCATATTAATTAAAACACTGCTTGGCCCATTAGCTCTAGCTTCTTATTAGCTAACTCTTACGTATTAGTTTAACCCATTTCTATTAATCTGTGTTTCACCACATGGCTATGGCTTACTGGGTAAAGTTTCCAGCGTCTGTCTCCGACAGGGCTACATGGCTTCTCTCTGGCCTGCCCTTCTTTCTCCCAGTATTCAGCCCAGTCCTCCCCACCTAGTTCTGCTCCGCCCTGCCCTGCTCTGCTATAGGCTCAAAGCAGTTCTTTATTCATTAATAGTAATCACAGCATACAGAGGGAAATCCCACATCAGTTATACTGAAGATAGTTGGCAGACTATAGTTCAGGTAGATTCAAAGTAGCCGTTTTGGAGACAGTAAGGAAATCACACTGACTTTGGCAAATTTTCCATTTTGTGAAGTAGTGGGATAAATACTGGGACATATGGAAAGACGTGTTGGCTGTAATACATAGTATTTCATTATGTAAAGATTTCAACCTTTAAATTTCAAGGTCTAATTTCGGGTATATGGTTGGAATTGAAGGCAAAAGTCTCTGGAAACAGATTGTGAACATGTGTATGTGTGTGTGGTTTATCTGGGGGAAAGGATGGTCTTTTCAGATTTTGTGAAAATAATCAGACCACCTTCATGCACACAGCCCAACAATAACAGTCTAGAAGCATTTTCCAACAGTTCAATTATCCCTGGATTCTTTGTAACTTGAAGAATGTCAATAGAGGTTATTAGAATCAAGTATTCTCTACTTCACAAAAACAAAATAAGCAAAATGTTCACTATATTGTAAGATAATCTTAAGGATCTGGCCTTGTCAATCTTGCTTGGTTGGTAATACAGATAGCCCAGAATTTTATTCAGGTTACTTTTGTGATATCAAATGAAACAACCTCAAGACTTTGGCAGATAGGGTTTCCCAGACTTAACAGTTTATCTTTCCCAGTGCTTCGTTAAGACTCATAAAAGTGAGCCCCTGTGGAGGGAATATGTGGTCACATGAGGCTCTTATCCTCCAGATCATGTTTTTTATGATTATATTTGTCACCCAATAAGGTCATTGCAACACAAAGATCACTGGCGTCTTCTATCATGAGAATTCAACTATCCTACTAGAAATTCAAATGCCCATAATCAAAACAATAAGGCAGCTTTATAAAGACTTAGAGAAGATGAAGACAGCAATAAAGTCATTATCCAGCAAACAGAAGAAATAAAATCAACTGCAATTGCTTTATTATTCAAAAAATTGCTTCTTTCAGAACCTAAATCTCTAGGCAAACAAAATCTCATGCAAATTAAAACTAATTTGCTCTACCAACTGGGATTGTTTAGTTTTGAGTAATTTACATGATTCTTCTCATGTTTCCAATTACAAAACAAAGTTATCTTCAAGTTAAGGTTTATCTGATAGCTGACTGCAAATTAATTCATAAAAGTAAATTTATGTTTTACCATAGAGTTATGGAAATTCTATAATACTGTGTTATATATGACCACCTGTTCTTACATAAAATCTTCTCCTTCTTGGCTACATATTGCTAAATACTTAATTATGATCTTTCAAACCTGGAACCTGGAGGAATATGTCATGCATGCCCAGAAAAAATTATTGGCTTGTCTTGTGTAAACAAGGTAATTGATGTGTCTGTCGGTTTCTTAGCCATCTGAGCCCCTGGTAGGCAGTGAAGTAGATCTTGACTAGAAGACTGTGAGCCACCTTCCCTCTGGACCCTAGTGTTGCCAATACCCCAGAGAGGTGACCTTGAAGGCAATCCTATTCTTCCTTACTGGATTACTTGTACAGACATTTTGTGTTCTGCCCACCTAATAGTCTCTCACCCAAAGCCCTTATATTCATGTTTCTCAGGCAGAATTCCTGGACCAGCTTCCTTCTAGGAGGCATCTTCGCAATGAAATCAACTAGCTTTCTCTTGTATTCAAGCGCATTCTCTCCTCCTCACTCTACCTGAGACCCCTGTGGAATGTAAATACTCCTTGCTGTGGAGAAATGACAGGAAGGAAATGTGAAACCGAAACCGACACAGCAGTTGAGTCCTGTTTATCACTCACCTCTCACACCTTTTTGCCTTTTATATCTGCTGTTACTTGTTAAAGTAACAAAAGCTTAGGTAATAGAGGCCTGGACTGCCTACTACTCTGGCGGCCAAGGAAGGATGACCATGAGTTCAAAGGCTGCCTGGCTAGACAGAAAATTCAGGGCCAGATAGAATAACTTAGATCTTGTTTCAAGTTATAAAATGTGGTGAGTATCTAGAGCTGCAGCTTGGGAATAGAGTGCTTGATTAGAATGTCGGAGGCCTGGGTTCAATCTGCAGCGCCCCAAAATTAAAATAGGGAAAGAGAGTCATTGCTTAATGAGTGTGCATTTTTAGGTGTTGTGTTTGGCATTCCATATGCAGATGGCAGCTATTGGTCAATAACGGTGTGAAAGTACATTTGTTTCAGAACGGGTACTATAGGCCCGGTGTAGTTAACTCAGAGAATGCTTTCCTGGTATGCACAAGCCTGGATGATAGTAAAAACAAAAAACAAAACAAAACAAAACAAAACCACTATGCATGCCTTATCACAAATTTAAAATTTCCTAACCTACCCTGGGTAATTATATCTTCTTTTACAGAAAAAATGGTTAAATTTAAAATTTCCTAAAATATTTTCAAAGCATTGCTGAAATATTTTTCAAAGCCATTTAATAGTTCCTTCAGTAACTAAATGATGCCAGGGAGTTAGGTCAGCTTTTATAGCACTCTGTGCACGGGCTCAACTTAGTTCTCAAGTATTACAAGTGTGTACTTAAGCTTTGTTTTTCTAATATGTCATTAATGTTCAAATATGAGTCTTAGCTCATTGATATTGTTCTCTCTTTTTGGAAACTCCTTCTTTTAAAAACTGTTTTAATCTCCCAAAATTCATATAAAATGTTTCTTTGGCCCTAAATCCTTGTGGTATTCTGAAGGATCAAAAAGAAAAAAAATTTAAAGGCCTGATTTCTCTACAAACTTCAAATAAATGTAAATAACCGTATAAAAACCATTATATGTTTTATATCCCCCCACATTCTGCCTGTATTTATTGTTTATACCTCCCAGTAGACTATTTCAAAAATGGTAGGCGATGGTAGGCATGCAAATGTTGATTAACTTGTGTAGTACGTCAAGGGTGGAGCACTCTAGCTGACTACAGTCGTAAATCTAAGTTACCACCTTTTTGATGGTACAGGAAACTAACAATCAAAATAGAAATACATTGGCGTTATTCTACATTAACAGACTTTAAAAGAATTAATTAAAATGATAAAATATTTCATTTTTTAAAAGAATGAAAACTTTATATGTGACAACTGAATTATAGTCTTTGTTCACTGAGAGGAAAATTCCAGATCCCCGGAAAGTACTGTAAAATATGAACCTCAGTAACTTGGCTGTATAAATTACTGTACTTACTTTGGCCTACGTTACCTCTCTACACTGATCGTCCATTCCATGTTGCTTAGCTCTGGAGCTGGAAGGAGTATGGTAAGCTAACTGTTGTTTAAAAGTGGTTGCTCTCTGTGGAAACAAGAGTCCATGGTGGGCGCGGATGTCCTTAGGAGGAGTGCCTTTGACACTGTGTGCGATTTTCTTTCCTCATCTGTTTCATGATTATCGTTGATACTTTGCAAAAAAATAAGAATCACAGCATTTGCTCTCCTATTTCCTTCGCTGTGTGATGAAAGGATGCATACTGTTCTTGTGTTATAGGTCATGGTGGCAGAATGCCTTAGTTCTTTGTTAACAGGATGTGCCAGAGGCTCCATCTTTGCTTCACATTTTGATAAATCGTAGGGCCTAGCTTAATCAGAAAACATGGATAGGATGTTATCATTTACTTTAACTGCTTGACTAGAACCTTTGTAATAGTTGTAGTTGCTCAGCACAAGAGTCTAAAGTTACAGATGGAAGTTGAAGACATCCTCCCACAACATACCATTCAACACTCATTTTTTTTCCTAAGTGGCAATGAGTTCCAGTCAGCAGACTTCTGTGTACACATGCTCAGTACAAATAAAAAAGTGCAGTAATTCTTTATTTATACTAATAACAGACTCTATAGACATTTTATGTGCCTTAGCTTTTTTCTTCTAAATTATCCTGAAGGTTTTTACTTTCAATATGTGATGGTTACTTCACTGTTGTTTTTCTCTTATGCATTAACTTATTTTAAACTAGCGTCCCATCCTGAATATGTAGCCATGCTTACCTGTACAGGTGTTATGTGTGTAGCCCCTGAGTGCTATGTAACTTAAAGATAAAAATGCTACCCATGGAGCTTGGGTGTTCTGCCACAGTTTTTATTCATTACCTATAGCTCTATTAAAAATTAACTTTTTAATTTAATACTGTCTTGATTTCTTTAATATAATGTATTTATACAATGATGTTCATGCTCTATGTTAATATTATAATAGAATGTAAATCTTCATTCATTTAATACAATATATTTTTCATATCAGGTATCTGATTAATCAATATAAATGCACACCACAGTAGGTCATTATTTTCATAAACACAGTGGAGTGCAGTGGTATTAGCCATGATTTTGTTGCAGAACACTTTAAATTATTTCCAAATTTCATTATTATGAATATTATTATGTTATTTTTGGATTTCCCTATTCATATGTGATAAGAGTTTCACTAAAGTATATTGATAATAGTGGTATTTCTAAGACTCAGCCAGGGTGAGTACTGTGGACTTTATTGAATGAATTAAATTGTTTTCCCAGGTGCTTAAGTGGCTTTTGAACTACTATCAGAACACTTCTTAGTTTGTATAAAACTACAGTTTGTATCTTATCTATAGCCACAACTAAATTAGGAATGTTTGCATATATTTTTTGGATAGTAATATTTTCTCTTCATAAAAGCAAGTTTGTGTGATACACATAGAAGACATATGAAAATACAAGTGCAGTTTACACAAGAAATGGAACTTGAGAAAATGATGAGGTCCCATTGCTGAAGACAACACCTGCACAACTCATTGACCACTGAGAAGAATAGCTGGTGACTACAGAGAGCCTTCAAAGTAAACGGGATTTCTCCATCAAAACTTCCCCACAAGGCTCAGGGAACCCTGCAAAGGGAGGTACCAAGAGAGTAAGAGCTGGAGGGATGGAGAACACCAAGGAAACTAGACCCTGCAGAACAGCATGAGCCAAGCTCATATGAGCTCACACTGAAGCAACACGCACAGGGACGACACCGGTCTGCATGTTGCCCTCTGTGTATATATTACGGCTTCCAGTTTAGTGTTCTTATGTGTCTCCTGAGTGAATCATTCTCATGCTTTGTCGTGGAGTTTTTCCTTTTGTTTGTCTTGTCCAACTCTGATGTGATGATTTTGCTTTTACCTCTTTGTATTTTATTTTGTTATAATTTATTATTATACCTTGGAAACTGGTTTATTTTTCTCATGACAGAAAGGGAATGGGTCTGGATGGGAGGAGAAGTAGATTGGACCTGGAAGGATTGTAGAGGTAAATCATAATCAGGATATAGTATGTGAGAAAAGTATGTATTTACCATAAAAGGGAAAAAATACTGTTCAAGTTTTAAGTTAAAAAAACCTAAACATATATGTGAAAATAACAATTAAAGATTAGAACATATAATAAATATATTAAAGGCTATTTTTAAATGGAAGAATGTATGACTAAATATTAAGTTTGATAATATTTAATAATAACTAAATGTTATCTAATATTAAAATAATTAAATTAATTTGAGTGGGAGTGGATGCCATTTTTTTTGCTGAGTAGTACTCCATTGTGTAAATGTACCACATTTTCTTCATCCATTCTTTGATTGAGGGGTGTCTAAGTTGTTTCCATGTTCTGGCTATTACACATAATGTTGCTATGATCATAGATGAACAAATGTCCTTATAGTATAATTAAACATCCTTTGGGTATATGCCCAAGAGTGGTATTGCTAGGTCTTGAGGTAGGTTGATTCCCAATTTTCTGAGAACCTGCCATACAGTTTTGGTATGAATAGGTATGTAGAGAGTGAACAGCCTTGTCTTCTTCCAAATGTAACTGAAATTGCTTAAAGCTTCACTTCATTTAAGTATATGTTGGCTGTGGAGTTGCTATAAATTGCATTTATTATGTTTAGGTATGTCCCTTATATTTCCAAACTCTCCAGGACATTCTCTCAGTGGGGATTGTTGGATTTTGTCAAAGTCAAAGAAATACAGATATTTCTGTATCTACTGCGACAATTATGTGTCTTTTCTTTAAGTTTATTTACGTAATAGATTACATTGATTGCTTTAAATATGTTGAGCCATATCTGTATCTCTTGGATGAAGGATATTTGGATATGGTAGATGATGTTTTGAATATTTTCTTGGATTCAATTTGCAAATATTTTATTGAGTAATTTTGCGTCAATACCTATAAAGGAAATTAGTCATAATTCTCTTTCTTTGTTGAATCTTTATATGGTTTGGGAATCAGGGTAACTGTGGCTTCATAAAATGAACTGGGCAATGTTCCTTCTGTTTCTATATTATGGAATAATTTGAGAAGTATTACAGCTAATGCTTATTTTTAAAGTTTGGTAGACTTCTACAGCAAAACAATCAGTCCCTGGGCTTTTTTTTTTTTTTGATTGACAGACTTTTAGTTATGTGATCTTGATTTTACCTTGGTAAGTGGTATGAACTGAGAAATTATCCATTTCTTTCAGTTTTCCAATGTGGTGAAGTACAAGTTTTTAAGGTATGTCCTTTTGATTCTCTGGATTTCTTCAGTGTCTTTTGTTCTGACCCCTTTTCATTTCTAATTTTCTTAATTTGAGTATTCTTTCTCTACATTTACTAATTTGAATGAGAGTTTGTCAAGCTTATTGGTTCTCTCAGAGAACTCATTTTTTCATTGATTATTTATATTGCTTTTTGTTTGTTTGTTTCTATTTTATTAAATTCGGCCCTCAGTTTGATCATTTATTGTTATCTAATCCATTTGGATGTGATTTCTTTTTTGTTGTTGTTGTTGTTCTAGAGCTTTCCTGTGTGCTTTTAAGTTAATAGTATGAAATCTATCAAGTTGTTTTGTTTTGTTGTGTTTGTGTTATTGTATAGGCACTTAGTGCTATGAACTTGCCTCTTAGAAATATCTTCATTGTGTCCATACCTTTGGGTATGCTGTGTGTTCATTTTCTTTCAATATTAGAAAGTATTTTATTTCTTTTCTAATTTCTATCCTGACCCGTTTCTTATTTGGTAGTGAGTCACGCAGTCTCTTTAAGTTTTCAAGCTTTCTGTTGTTTTTGTTATTGATGATATCCAGCTTTTTGCCTTGGTGGTCAGACAGGATGTAGGGAGTTATTTCAGTTTCCTGGTATCTGCTAAGACTTGCATTGTGACTGAGTATGTGGTCAGTTTTTGCAGAAAGTTCCATAAGGTACAAAGATTTGGTATTCTTTTATATTTGTGTGAAATGTTCTATACATATCTTTCAGTTTCTTTTGGTTTATAATGTCAGGTGTCTCCATCATTTCTTTGTTTAGTTATTGACTTGATGACCTGTTTGATAGAGTGATATACGAAAGTCTCCCACTATCAATGTGTGAGGGTCCTTATGTGATTTAAGTTGTAGTAGTATTTTGTTTAGGAACTTGGCTGCCCTGGCATCTCCTTTAGGTTTGGGAAATTTTCGTCATGATTTTGCTGAAAATATTTTCTGTGCCTTTGACCTGGTTTTCTTCTGCTTCCTCTAGTCCTAGTATTCGTGTACTTGTTCTTTTTATGCCATTCCACATGTCCTGAAATTTGTGCCAGGAAATTTTCAGACTTAACATTTTCTTTGACTGATATTTTTTCTTCAGTATTATTCCTTCAATGCCCAAGACTTTCTCGTCCGTCTTTTAAATTCTGTTGGTGACACTTGCCTCTGTGGTTCCTGTTCAATATCCTGGGTATTTCATTTCCAGATATCCAAAAGTTTGCGTTTTCTTTACTGATTCTATTTCTACTTTCAAATCTTATATGATTTTGTTCATTTCCTTCTATTTTTGTTTGTTTCAATACATTTATTTAAAGGGTTCATTCATTTTTTTCAACAGCCTTTATCTTGAGCTTTAGCTATGGTAGAACACTTGAGGAAGTGACATGGTAGAGTTGCTGGCCTGTAGTGGAGACATAATGTCCTGGCTGTTAATGATTGTGTTTTTATGCTGCTATCTAACCATCTGAAATTGAAACGGTTTTAATTCTAGGTGCAGATATCTGATCCTAGTTGGGCGAAGGTTTTGTTTTTTTGGGGGGGTTTGATTTCCTCTTATGATTTTATGAGAGTATAGTGGTTTTTGTTGCCTTGTCCTGAGGTTCTGATAGATGTGACCCTCACCAGGCCATCCTCATTCCTAAATGTTAACTCCATATAATCAGAAAAACATCTTACCTGGAACATTAACATTTAGGAGTGAGGGTAGCCTGGTAGGTGCAGAGGGCTCTATGGGGATCAATGAAGGGTTCAAAGCAGGATGCTCCACCAGGATCTGTGGTGTCCCCGTGGAATGGGACCTAAGAGTAAGGAATATCCACACCAGAAGTTCTGCTACAGACCTGGGGATGAGGCTGGGGAATTTGACTTGGAGGAATGGAAGGAGAAGGAAAGAATTGTGTTTTATCTACTGATGTGGGAGGTGATGAATGCTGTGACTATGTTTTATTGCCATTGGTTAATAAAGAAACTGCTTCCAGCCAATGGCTTAACAGACTATAGCCACGTTGGAAAAGATACATAGAGAGAGTAGGTGGAGTCAGTGAAGCCATGTAGCTGTAGGCCACAAACTTTGTGATAAAACATAAAATAATAGAAATGGGTTAATTTGAGATGTAAGAGCTAGCAAGAAATATCCATAAGTTAATTGGCAAAGCAATGGTTTAATTAATACAGTTTCTGTGTGCTTATTTCGGGTCTGGAAAGCTGGAAATGTGTGAGCAGACTCTGACTACAATCTACTTGCTTCCCTGGTCAGAATGGCCTGTACGTTCCCAGGTAAAAACTGCTGGATTTGGGGTATGAGATAAAGCGGTGAGTAGGGGAAGGAAACTTGGAGAGGAAAATCTGTGTGAGTCACTAGAGTTGGGTTCAGGGCCAGAAAGAGGCTGCAGCAGGTCTGCTGCTATAGACTTGGTGAGGAGACTAGGAAATTAGATCTGGAGGAACAGAGGAGACCAGAAACTCTGCTGTCATCATGCCAACTTCCTTTCCCAAATTAGTCCTTGGGTTCTCAAGGCATTGTTTAAGAATTCTAGTTATGTATCTATTCTAGACACTAGTCTTCTGTATGTTCAATAGCTGGCAAATATTTTCTCCTAGTCTCTGGATTGCCTCTTCACTCACTTCACAGTGTCTTTTGCTGTACAGAAGCTTTCTAATTTTGAAAGACTTGTGTCTTAAATGATTGTCTTATTTCCTGTGCTAGCTTCTTCCTAAAGTCCTCACCCGTGTCTACAAGTTGAAGTATATTCCCTCTTGCTCTAGTTTCAGACTATTGGATCCAATGCAGTGGGCCTTGATCAATTGGACTTGACTTTCATGTAGTGGGAGACATAAGACTCCAGTTTTAGTTTTCTTTTGGTGAAATCTAGTTTTCTCAGAACCATTTGTCTTTTCTCCTGTATATATTTTGGCATATTTATAAGAAACAAAATAATTGTAGTTGTGTGAATGGATAGTGATTCCTCAATTCTATTCCATTGATACCTGTGTACTAGTTCTAGGTGACAGCATTATGTCTTTTTAAATTACTATTGCTCTGTATTACAATTTGAAATTTGATATGCTTCCACCTTCCACAGTATAATTTTGCTCAAAATTTTTGGCTATTCTTTGTCTTTTATATCTCCATATAGTTTTTTGGGGGGAGGGTATCCTTCCTATGTATAAGGAGAATGTTTCTGTGATTTTGATGGGATTTTGCTGAGTAGATAGATTGTTTTGGGTAGGTTGACCATTTCCACTCTTTGTCCTTCCAATATACGTACATAGGATATCTTTCCTGCTTCTGGTGTTTTCTTCATTTTATTTATTCAATATCTTAAAATCTTTATTGTCTAGTCTTTTTGTTACTTCTCTTAGGTTTCCTATAAGTTTCATTAATATACTTTCTTTTTTATTATGATTATTAAAAATTTACATCTCCTCCCCTCCTCCCAATTCCCTCCCC
>LOEQ01001255.1:88303-112464 GCA_001685075.1 Bramus lutescens
CTCTCTCTCTCTCTCTCTCTCTGTGTGTGTGTGTGTGTGTGTGTTTGTGTGCATATGTGTATTATTCACATGTGATGTCTTTATCTGCTTTTGGTAGCAAGGTAAAATAGTATTCAAAAACTGAGTTTAAAAGTTTTTCTTTCTTTTCTACAGTATGGAATAGTTTAAAAGGCATTTTATTCGTTATTCCTTGAAATCTTGCAGAAGTCTGTAGAATTATGATCTTGGGACTTTTTTAGTTGGTAGACATTTTATTATTGCTTCAATATCCCTTTGATGACAAAAATTTAAGATTATTTATTTCATGTTGGTTTATATGATATTTACATGATTTTAGTTTCAGTGGGTATGTGTTTAAAGCTGCAATAATTTCTTAATAAAATGTTCTCTTGAAGACGATGGCATAACCTTCATTTTGCAGTTTTTTAATATTTACTAATATTTATTAAATGTACAAAATGATGGGTTTTATTATGACATTTTATACAACATATAATATGCTTTGATAATATTCAATTCTATATAATCATCTTGCTCTCCATTCCCATTGTTTACCTTTTCTGCCTCTGAGCCTTATATTTTCATATATTTATTTTTCTCCAATGACTGTTTTGTGTTTTGAATCCTTTTGTTAGACATTAGAATAGTTATTCCTGCTTGTGTCTTAGTTCCATTTGCTTTGAATGTTCTTTCTATTCTTTTACCTGAAGGTGATCCATCTTTGAAATAAATTTTTGTTTGTTTGTAAGCAGTATAAGATAGGTCGTATATCCTAGTCCAGTCTGCTAGCCTATGTCATTTCATTGGGAAATTGAAAGAATTAATATAACACTTACTTTGAGATACTGAGCCATGAATATTCAATTGGATGCACAGTTTTCTTGAGTTCAGTTCCTAACATCCACATCAGGAGGCTCATAGTCTCCTCTAATTCCAGCTCCAGGGTCATTTGCAATATTTTCTGGCCTCTTCAGGCACTGCATTCCTGTGCACAAAACTACATCCATATAGACACATAATTAAAAATTAAACCTATAAGGTATTTTAAAGAGTTATATCTAAATGTTTATTCTAATTTATGTCATTTTTACAAAATTGGTGGTGTTCTAAAAGACATCTGTTAGTCAGACTTGTCTTGATGTTGATTATTTATCTATGTGACACTTTTGGTGTGTCTATCCTTCTCTTTAGAATGAAGCCTTTTTAAACATTTCTGTAGTGTTGAAAAATAGTGAACATAAATTCTTTAGTGTATCTTTACCCTGGGAAATTTTTATTTCTCCTTTAATTGTAAGAGATAGAGTTTTGGGGTACAATAGTATAAGATGATAGTGTGATCTGTCAGAATATCATATCTGGGCCCTTCTGGTATTGTATGATTTTTATAGAATATATGCACTATTTTTGATGAACCTGCCTTTATAGATGACTTGCTCCTTTTCTACTATGGCTTTTAATATCTCTTCTTTTGTCTGTGTTTCTGGTGTTCTAATTCTAATATCTCATATAAAGTTTCTTTTCTTATCCTATTTGGTGTTCTGAAGGTTTCTTTTACTTGTTTGGGCATCTCATTCTCTAGATTGGAGTATTTTTCTTCTACAATTTTATTGAAAATATTTTCTAATGTCTTTACTACAGTAGTTTTCCTCTAAATCTATAATTTGAAGATTTATATCACTCCCCAGTGTACCAGAGTTTTCTCATTCTCTCTCTCCATCTCTCCATATATGTATGTGTATTTATATGCATATATGTACATATATATTTATATATACATGTATATGTACATCATGTTTTCTTTATGGTTCATTCTTTTCCTGATACTAGCCATTAAGGTTTTCATCTAGCTTACTGACTTTCTCATTTCAGGCACCATTCCTATTTGTGTTTGCTTCAATATTTCTTTTTATTTAATTTAAATTTTACCCCTTGTATTGAAATTATTTCATTCAGCTTTTTCTCTTCGTTCCTTTGAACCACATCCATGCCTTTGAGTTTCTGAACATAGAACACAGATGCAATTATCTTTTGATTTTTTTTTTGTTTGGAAGATCTTCCAGACTTTTTATTTGGAGCCATTACTAACTTAGTAATTTTGGGGGAAAGTGGCTTATTTTTTTTTCTATGCTGGAACTTGCATATCTCATCTGGAGCTAGTGTGTTGGCCTCTCTCTCTTCCCACATTTCTAATTCGAATATCTTTCGTCTTTCAGTGGAAGTATTACAGTGTTCAGGAGAGGACAAACTTTGGCAGGACCAGGCTGTATTTTCTCCTTGTGGTCAGAAGCTGTAGTTCAGGCTTCTTTGTAATATCAATCACCGTCCTTGGTCAATTAAGTCTCCTGCTTGAGTCTACCAATTGATAGAGAAGTTCTAAAATCCCCTACATCTGTGGACCTTATTCTAGGACTGCGTAGGCTCCATCCCTTGGATCACAGAAAATTGTGGAAGTGTCCACACTAATGCAAGTTTTATCCTGGCTGAGCTCAGACCTCCTGATTATGGCAAGATGTGGAACTTCCCATCAGACCTTTGAACCTTACCCGGAGTCCATAAAATACATTTTTAGTGAAATGTATTTTAAAGAATATAAATTGGAGCTGGGTATTTGGCTCTACCGTCAAGAGCACTTGCTTGCAGAGAACCCTGGTTCCTTTCCCAGCACTCACATGGCCACTCCACTCACAGATGTCTCTAACTCTAGTCCAAAGGGATCTGAGACCCCTCGTCTGACCTATCTGGGCAGCAGGCACACACATGATATGCACATGCAGGCCGAACACTAATAGAAATAAAATAAATAAATAGAATAAACTATCTAAACAAATTAAGAATTATTTATCTCTTCTAGATATGAACCCTTTTTGGTACACATGCTATAAATACCTAGCCTCATTCAGTACCTTAACTTCATTTTCAATATGATCTCTTTGATGAACAGATATTTTTATATTAATGAAGCAGTTATTCAGTCATTTTCCTTATAATTAGGTTTTGTTTGATATTTCATTTTAAAGCATTCCTATCTTGATGTTATAAAGTAGTTGTTTTGTATAATACCACATAAAATTGCATTCTCCTTCCATTTGGAATCAATTTTCATTTACTGTTTGACATCATATCAAATGCAACTCATTTTCCATCTTGATACCTGAATTTGTTAATAATAAGTAACCCATCTTACCACAAGATTTGATGTCCAATTCATCATATACATCTGACATACACCCAGTGTTCATAATTGGTTTTGTTTGTTTGGAATAAGACATTTTTTCCTCTTTCTCGCCTCTTTTGGTCTTTGTTTCTTAATTAAAAAAAAAGCCAAGATACCTAGTCAGGTAGCATTGTTCTCTCCCCATTTTTCATCGGGTGATGTTAAATCAATTTTATTTGTAACTCCTAGTCTCATGTATGACTTTAGAGATAAATCTACTTTCTTATTATATTTTTCACAATACTGAATGCCACATCATCCCAAAATTGCACTAAAACATTGTGTGATTCAGATATCCAGATCTCAGTGGAGTAGTTCAGTGTTGGACCACACATTTATATGTATGCTGAATTATGATTTTATTCCTTATTCTGTAACTATGACCAATATAGGTACATTACTTGAGTTGAAGGTGCCTTCCATCTCCTCTCCCAGCCTTCTATAATTTTAACATGCTGTGACACTTTGTAACCACATTTTGAGTGTAATTTGTATCTAACTACCTGATATTTCATAAATAATGATGGATTGGTGGACATTTTCATGCTGATTTGCTTTTACCTCATTGCTTGCTCTGGTATTGCTCTGGTATATAGTCTGTGGTATTAGATTTTTGTTATTATGGCGGGTACCTGAGAGGAGCAGTTCAAAGGAAGGAAAGATTTATTGAGAGCCAATATTTCATCTATTTCAGTCTAAATTCAATGAGATCTACTACTCTGGGCTGGAGGCAGAGCACAAAGTCATTTGTAGAAACCCATGGCAGAGGTTGTTGTTCAACTTCTGATGCCCAGGAAGAAGGTGGAGACAGGAAGGGACTAAATATAGGACACATCTGTCCAGAACATGCCTCAGTGACCTACTTTCTTCAGTTATAACCCAAAACCTACCAATCCATCACAGTATGAAGCTATCAAGAATTTAATATTTTAATTAGTTCAATACCCTCTGGGTACAGTGACTTCTCCAAACCTTATCAGATTTTTGAAACATGGCACTTATGTGGGATATTTTACAATCTAACCCAAACATTGCTCAACAGTGTTTTTCTGGTTTCGATATCATGGTTGGATCATTCTTTATTATGGAGAACTATATTAATAAAAAATTTAAATATTCTGCTTTGTATGTATCAGATTTGTTTTTTTGTTGGGTGTTCTGAATTGTTACTTTTATCATCATTTTTAATTAAATTCATTGTCATTTTATTCTCTACCTATAACAGTACAGTACAGTCTGTTTCCCTATGGAAATGTTTTTGCTACTAACTACTAATCACATTAGAGTCCAGGATAAGAAGCTCTTCTTTGTAGCCACTTTATTTCTCAGATGTTAGAACAAATTATAGATTCATTGAGTAATTTTGAGTTCTTTCTGTAGCTGAATTTCTATGAGTAACACATAAAGAAAGACCATAATTTTCTATGAAATCAAATATTGGCAATTATGTATGAACTGAGAGAATATCATTCAAAATATCATCAAGAGATAGGATAGAAGCTCCCACTTGAAGATGTTTAGAATAGAAAGACAGTCACAAAAAGGTCAATTAAGACTATCGTTTTAAAATCATTGATTCTTCTAAGGTAAAATCTCTGTGATTTTAAAATCATTGAACAATAGCCAAGCATTTTCATTTGCACATAACCTGGTTAATTTGCTCACTATTTCAGATACCACACACCCATATGGAAATATTAATATTTTCTTTGTTAGTCTCTTTTAAAGTTGTATGTGAGAGAGAAGGGGGCAGAGGAAAGACAGGGACTCTGACAAATTCTTGTATGTTTTTCAACCGCAGGGTAATGATTTGTCATTCTCTACTAAACTGCACCATTTTCTGCTTACAGTAGAATGAAATCCATAGCTTTTGGCATACAAACTTACATGGTCATCTGTCAATACACAACATGGCAAGGGTGATAATGATGGTTAGTTCTAGGGTTTGGTAAAGCATGATTCAATTAAGCACTCTTTTCTCTGCCAGGGAGACAAAGAAAATTTGCCTGAGTTGGTGAAGTAGAGTTAAATGAAGATAGCTGAATCGTCCCTGACATTTTTATCTGTCTTACGAAGCACAGGAATATTTATAAATCATTTAGCATCTTATCTTTTAGGTTTTCTATCAAGTTAAATGTCAGTTCAGTTAAGACATGTGCATAAGCACATCATATAAAGAAATTCAAGACAATGTTGGCCCATCAGGATCTGGAAATAAGGCAAAACTATGCTTACATCTTTGGTTCCGTTTGATTAAGGATGATTTTTTTTTCTAAAACTTTTTATGTTGTTAGTTGTTCTCAGTTATGGACAGTTTTGAGAAGATGGTAAGAAGGTCAACTTCTTAAGTAAGTGCAAAACATTTCGATTTGTGCTCTGACAACATAATTTGTAGTAAGCACTGCCAGCTCAGGCAGAACAAAAATCCAAAACCCAGTGTCACCTGATATCATCACCTTCATTATTATACATTATCCTCACTGTCGTAAATAGAGCTGTCATCTATCTGGAATGCTTTTGCTGTCATTGGTCCACTATTCAATAGCACATGATGGAAATAGTCAATAACTGTGATATTTTCTGGAGGAGGAAATCCTCCATAAAAGAATTTCCTGAATGGATGGCAGGTGAATCATTGAGTAATTGTCTCATCAGTGGAGACTTTTCCACGAACATACTGTATATTCGTTAAAATATCAATTTTTAACATGACATCAATCAGCTACTTAACTTACTGAAGATAAAATTTCCTTAATGGGATATAGCCATCTCATAAATAAGTAAGAGTAACTGGTCAGATCTTCAAAAATTCTACAGTCAATAATGAAAACCCACAGCAGTCTGGTGCTGTATGGTCTTTGGCTTCTTTCTCATCTCACTCACGTGCTCTCTCATGGAACATCATGAGTTTAACTGATAAAGTCCCAGCTGCACAGGGAAGCTGTCTATAAATTCTATTGTCTAATTTTTAAAATGGGAATTCAAATTGGACTGGTCCAGCTTATAACATGGCAGGTGTACGCCGCTGAGCAGTTGGGGCAGGGAGCAATACATAACTAACACTACAGGAAGGGCTACTTCATCCCTGGAAAGGATGGGAAATATCATGTCTCTTCAGACTTCCATTGTCTATAAGTATACAAGTTAGTTCATAGTCAGATCCAGCAACGTGATGCCATTTCCACGGTAGCATGTGACTGAAAGTGATGTGTACCAATTGAAGATAGAGGCAGATCTTGTCAAGCTCATCCATACTCAACCCAACAGAGATGACCTAAGACATAAGCCTACAGTATGGTCTAGAAATCCATATTTTGCAGTTGGTGGGCTTCTGCTTCCTGAATTTCTAAAGGACTTGGTTGAGTTCAATGGCTTGGCAAATTTTCAAACTAGCTCATTATTATTATTTTATTTTGTTGATATAAGATTTCACTTTGCTTAGTCTGTTCTCAGATTCACTAGGAAGGCCATGATGGCCCTCAATCTGTGAACCTCCCATCCTCAGTTTACCATACTTGGCACAAGTCAGCCTACTTGGCTTTGAGTCTAACTTTCATGTCAGAAAGTGAGGCTTTTTTCACCTTATAGTAAAGAGAACACCAATCCTCAAGGATAAGAGTCATTCTGGAGCTGGGCGTTGGTGGCACACGCCTTTAATCCCAGCACTCAGGAGGCAGAGGCAAGTGGATTTCTGTGAGTTCGAGGCCAGCCTGGTCTACAAGAGCTAGTTCTGGGACAGGCTCCAAAGCTACAGAGAAACCCTGTTTTGAAAAACAAAAAACAAAACAAAATAAAACAAAAAGACTCATTCTGCAATTTTGTCTTTCATATACCACAGAACCATGAAGATAAAGTTAAAAAAATAATCTATAAATAAGATATATAACAAAATTTTCTTTTTCTATAAAATTATCTATTCAATCTAAAGCTTGTGTGTCCTCTTTTCTTTGTTACTCCATGTTAGTCACCTTCTAATGCTCTGCTTGGTCTCACTTTGTTTGCCTGACAAAACCAAACGGGTTCCAGCAGCTTTCTTTCCTTCCTTTGGGTGTATTTCTAAAGACGGTTCCAAAATATTGTGCACGTGTTTTGACATGATTTTGTTTCTAACAGTAAAAATTAGAAACTAGCTTAACTTGACTTATACTATAAACTATTTTAAAAGTAAACAAAATATTTATGTACTCAGTTTACAAACAATTCCAAAATAACATATTCTCACACCCAGATTATTAAAATAAACAGCTTTTACGACTATAATGAAAGCTTTAATCTATTCAACACCTATACATATATTGGTAATAATATATGATTTGCATATATTTAAGGATAACATACACATACATCAGCTGAAAGAGCAATACCTCAACATTTAATGGTGTTTATTATGCTGTAGTGGGGTTCTCTCTAAGTTTTAATGTTTTTTCCTATCTTATAACGTATTAGTATCATGTGTCTTGTAAGGAAATCCCTAATGGGAAAAAGTGAGAGCTAAGATAGAATGCTATTCTTTTTCGACAACTTCCTCTTAAGGTGGTTTTTAAGAGAGGTCAGGAAGACTGTCAAGAGCCAAGCTGTGTTTATTCAGCAATCATGCAAAGAAGTGAAGGAGATAGGAAGAAAATAAATAGAACACCCAAACTAAGAACTGCACAAATATTTGAAAAATGAGTACATTCTGTGAGAAGTTATCACACTAAAAAAAAAATCCATATTTAGACTTGTATACCAAATTAACTTTTATGACCATCCACACCCGCATTGGGAATGGATTTTTTTTTCCAAGCCAAATGGGTTTTTGATAGCTGAGGATGGGTCAGGAGAGAGCAGATCACCACCCTAAGAGCTAACTTGACCTTTATGGAAATGCTGCCTACACGTAAGAGAATCTTTGCAGACGGAAGTGAAAACTCATCATCCAAGTACACTGTATTCTCTCTTGCCAATCATGGCCACCTTCAAACACAAATGCTCCTTTCTGAAGAACTGATTGCTGGGGTAACTCCAGTGTCATGTTATTTTTGTATTTTTGTTTGTTTGGATTTTCATAAAGGAAGTCTCCATTTAGTCTTAGATTAGGTTTTTTTTAACCTTCTAAGAGGGAAAAAACAAAACCAAAAAGGGCCACTGAGAAACTAAGTTATTCTTTTAATTAAGTAAAGGACTGATTACTAATTTGTTTGAAAGAAAAACTGTGATATGAGAATGAACAGTTCTAAAGTACAGTAAAATTAAACTCATAAAAGAGAAAAATCCCAAATCATATCACAGGCTGATATTAAATAATATTTTGATATTTGAAAGACCATTTATAGCTTTCAAAGCTTTGAAAGATGAATTCTATCCATGCTAATATTTTTTTAATATCAAATGACCTTGTTGCACACATCAGAGAAGAGAACATGAGTAGTGACCTGCTGGTTAAATAACTGTACCCCGTTATGCTTTGGGAGTTCTACCAAGCCCTGTGAAGCATTTATCATTTTTTTCAGACCCTTTTGTCGTCTGGTTCAAATGTGTTTGAGGCCAAGACAAAAGTACATGTTGTTACATCAATATTTTTTCAAAAGTCCAAAGCATTACATTTTCTCTCAAACGTATTTGTTTTTGCTTTTCCCGTTCTCTGTTTAGAGAGCAACTATTAAACTGACTTGTGTTTATCAAGGAAAAGTTTAAAAGTGATGCACACACGTGTGCAAATTAGCGTGTAACACTCTGAAACTAGCAGGTATCCAAGGAAGACTGCATGCTAGGACAGTTACTTTTCTATAGTTTCATTTGTTAATTACTCCTGTCAGAGAGCCTTTAATAGTCACCAGACAGACTACTAAAGATTTCAGATTATACTACGACAAATTATCCTCAGAACCAAAATCAAAGCCTAGAACAAAATGATCTCCTAGATTTCAAGGGACTAAGATGCATCTGTAAAATCTGGTCAATAATAAGTCAGTAATTGGTTGGATTGAAACTGATTTTTCTAATGTTTGGTTAAAAATTCATCTCACTCGTTGTACATGTAGGGTCATTAATTTTGGCTCTGTTATTTTGTTAGATTGAATAAATTTTTGAAAATCTCTGGTCACATGATCTCATTCTATAAAAGCAAACATATCTAATTCTTGCATGGGAATTTTTAAAATAAACAGGATTAACTTTGAACTTTAAGTATAAACTAAGCCTCAGTTCAGCCATCCCTCACCTCTGACTGAGGTACAGAAATTACAAGACAAGGATCAGAACTCAGCGATGATGACTGGCTCTTAGTGTAGAGAGACCTGTAAAATCGGGATGCTCCTTGCAATGAGTTTTACTTGGAGTTTTATAAATTTAGAAATGCAGGAAGGAAGTCTTTGTTGCCAAGACTCTCTACTTCCCCAGTAGTAGGTCACAAAGAAAGCCAACTATGGTAATCCATGATGTACAGCTTGTGAATTTAAGCAACATAAAATGTGTGTGTGTGTGTGTGTGTGTGCGCGCACACACACACACATTTTGAAAATATGGCTTTGTCATCATAGAGGTTTTCATCCTGCAGCAAGTGGGAACAATGCTGAAACCCTGAGCCATGCATCAATGCAGAGAGACTTTATAACACAGCTCTTTTTTTACATAATTTTTATTTAAAAAGTTTACTTTTCCATTTTACATACCAGTTCCAGTCCCCCTTCTGCCACTCCCATCTCCCCCCTTCCCATTCCCCATCCACTCCTCAGAGGGGTTAAGGCCTTTATTGGGGTGTCAACAAGATCTGGGATACCAACTTGAGGCAGGACCAAGCCCCTCCCCCAACAAGGCTGAGTAATGGGCTCCAAAAAGGAGGTTCCTGCACCTGGGATATCCTGGTGCGACTGCCAGCTCCCCCCAACAGATCAAGTCACATAACTGTCATTCACATTCAGAGGATCTAGTTAGGTTCCATACTGGTTTCCCAGCTGTCATTCCATAGTCCCTGAGCTCCCACTAGCTCAGGTCAGCTGCCTCTGTGGTTTCCCCATCATGGTTTTGACCCTCATTGCCCATATGATCCCTCCTCCACCCTACCTTCAACTCCAGGATTTCAGCCCATTGCTTGGCTGTGGATCTCTGCATCTGCTTTCATCGGTTACTGTAGTAGGTTCTATGATGACAATTCGGATAGTCATTAATCTGATTAAAGGGGAAGGCCTTTTCAGACACCCTCTCCACTATTGCTAGGAGTCTTAACCAAGGATAGCCAAGCTACAACCTACAATCCCAGAGAAGCTAGGTAAAAATGGAGGTCCCTAAGGGGGGCACGCTTGGAGGGCCCCAGGAAGGAAAAGAGTTAAGATCTCTTGGGTAAATTGAAAGGTGGGATAGAAGGGAGGGGATAGGGAATGAGGACATGAGGAATCAAGAAGACCACGTTGGGAGTGGGATGGAGGTAAAGAGCAATGAAAGAGATATCTTGATAGAGGGAGCCATCATGGGGTAAGGGAGAAAGCTAGTGTTGGAGAACTTCTCAGGAATCCACAAGAACACAACTCTTAATGGGATGTTCCCATCAAATGCCTTCCCTCAGCGTCCATGGAAATCCATGGAAAAAGAGCCAAAGGAGGGAAAGAGACATAGTGAACTGAGCACACCAGGAGAACAAGGCCTTGTAAAAATTCTTGTGCCTGTTCTTAGGGACCTTTTATTTTTCTGCTGGCTTTTCTTGTTGAACTTCAATATGATACCTTTTATTTTTTCTTATCTTACTATATTTTATTTTCTCATGTTCTGTTGTTATTTATTAGAAACCTGTTTGTCTCTAATGAGTGATACAAAAGGAGTGGATAGATAGGAGAGTAAGTGTGGAAGTATAGGCAGGGAAAGCTGAGTTCAGAGTATATTGTATGAGAAAAGAATCTATGTTTAATAAAAGGAGGGAGTGTAAATGTATATATTTACACTTAAAAATGACAGAAATATGTGTTTTGCTCTGTCTTGCTACTATGGAGTTTAAAATATGTTTCTGGTCCTAAATTCTCTTTTTTTTCTTGTTTTCAGCAATATAAATTCTCTCCATTTATTAAAAACAGCTATTTTCTCATATAATGTATTAATATTATGGTGTTTCCTTCCTCTAATCTTCCCAAGTCATCTCCAACTGCTCTCCCTTTTGTTTCTCACTAGAAAACAAACAGGATCCTGAGGGATATAAATAAAACATAATAAGATAAAGGGAAAAACTGAACACATTGGAATTGGACAAAACAAGCAAACAGGAGGAAAAGAGTCCAAGAAAAAAGGACAAGAATAAAATACCCACTCATTTCCAAACTTAGGAATCCCATAAAAACACTGTTGTAAGTCATAATATATACCACAGAAGATGCAACATTCCTTTGTAGGCCCTGTGCATACAGGTTCAGTCTCTGAGATCATATGAGCTTTTCTCATGTTGATTTACACGGTCTAGTTTCCTCCATTCCTTCCAGCTCTTACACCCTTTCTGCGTCCTCTTCTGAAGGGTTCCCTGAGGCCCAAGGCAAGGGATTTGATGGAGACATTCAATTTAGGGCTAAATGTCCCAAGGTCTCTTTCTCTGTGTGTAATTCCTTCTGCGGGTCTCTGTATTTTTTCTATCTGTTGCCAGACTAGGCTTTCAAAATAATGTCTAAACAAGGCACTGATATATGAGAATAGCAGAATGTCACTGGGAGTCATTTTATTGATATGTTTTTATTTTGTGTGTTTGTTGTATTTAGTTTTACTATAGGTCCATTATCATCTAGTCTCTAGTTCTTGGTCACCCAAGCAGCATCAGGGAAGAGTTCCACCTCAAAGAGAGTGACATTTTTCGAATCCGATAGTGGCTGATTTACCCCTACAAATTTTGTGTCATCATTACCCTAGTATATCTTGTAGGCAGGACACCATTGTAGATCAGAGTTGTGCCTGGGTGATATTTCTATTTCTCTTTCCTGTATCACAGAAACTAGCTTGTGGAGGTAAAGGATCTATATAGCCTCCATTTGTACTTTTCAACATTCAATCAGTGTATAGGTGTTGTCTTCGGCAATGGGACCATACCATCTGCTTGTGTTAAGCAAGCTATAGTCTTGACAATAGCCTAGGTTGTTTAGAAATTCACATGTGGCCCCCTTTACCCAAGAACTCTATTAGATGTAACCCAGTCTTAGTACAGGAAGCTTCATTTGATGACAAGAGATGACAAGTTAGGACTCTGTCTCTTCAGTTATTTGATGATTTCATGTGGATCACCTTCATATATGTATATATTTTAAGAAGCTTCTATACTACTTCTCAAAAGGTCTTTAATTTTGCTGTCTGCCTCTATTCCTTCCTAATCCCCTCGTCTCTTTCTCCTACACTGTTGATCCTTCAGATTCATCACCCAACCATCCATAGCTATCTATTCTATTTCCCTTTCCTAACAAGAGCTATCTATTCCCCTGTTTTCTCTTAATCTATACCTAACCTTTGAGGTTCTACAGATTATGACTTGTTTATTATTGGCTTAAGAGCTAATATTCACATATAAGCAAGTAGATACCATATTTGTCTTTTTGTGTCTCAGATACCTCACAAGATTATTTTTTTCCTAGTTCCATTAAATTTCCTATAAATTTCCTTTCATTTCAGTAATGCTCTGTTGTGAAAATGTACCACGTTTTCTTGACCCACTCCTCTGCTGAGGGACATCTAGGGTGTTTCCAATTTCTGGCTGTTTTGAACAGAGCAGCAATGAGCATGGTTGAATAAGAGTCCCTGTGGTAGGATGAAGTGTCCTTTCGGGATATGCCCAAAAGTGGTAAAGCTAGATCTTGATGTAGATCAGTTTCCATATTCCTAAGGATTTGGATTTCCATAATGGGTGGACAATCTTTTCCATATTGGATAGACAAGTTTGCACTCCCTCCAGTAATGGATGATTGTTACCCTTACTTTACATCTGCTCCAGCACGAGCTGTCACTAGTTTTACTGATTTTAGCCACTCTGACAGAAACAAAATAAATCTCAAAGTAGTTTTGATTTGTACTACCCTGATGGATAAGGTTGTTGAATATTTATTTGTTTCTCAGCCATTTGAGTTTCCTCTGTTTAGATCTGTCTCCCCTCTTTCTACATAGATTATTTGTTTTCCTTATTATCTAGTTTTTGTTTTCTTAGTTCTTTATATATTTTGTATATTGACTCTCTTTTGAAAGTGCAAAAGTTTGCTACGTCATTCAAATGCTGATGCCCATTGCATTATAGAAGCTTTTCTTTCGTGAGGTCCAATTTATCAATTATTGATTACTTTAGTGTCCATGCTAATGATACTATGCTCAGAAAGCCTTTTCCTCTATCAGTGAGTTCAAGGCTATCCCCAATTTCTCTTCTATTAAGTTCAGTATAAGTTTCATGCTCAAGTCTGTTATTCATTTGGAGGTGAGTTTTTTTGCAGGGTGATCTGTTCGGACATATTTGAAGTCTTCTGCAAACCATTCAGTTTGTCCAGCACCATTTGTTGAAGGTGCTGCCTTTTTTCCAGTATATGGTTCTGACTTTATCAAAAATCAGGTGTTCATAGGTGTTCAGACTTATATTTCGGTATTCACTTCCATTCCATTGATTAATGTGTCTGTTTTTGTACCAATATCATATCATTTTTATTACTATAGATTTGTAGCATGACTTGAAATTAGGTATAGGATACCTTCAGAAGTTCTTCCATTATTTGGAATTGTTTTTAGCTATTCTGCATTTTTATTTTTGCTTCTGCATATGAAGGTGAGATCCTTTCAAGTAATGTAAATAGTTGCATTAGAATTTTGATGGGGATTGCATTGAATCTGTAGATTGCTTTTGGTAGGATTTTTTCTGTATTAATCCAACCTATCCATGAGATTGGGAGATCTTTTCATCTTCTGATATGTTCTTCAAATTTCTTTTTTAAATGACTTTACGATTTTACCTTCTAAGTCTTCCTTTCACTTGCTAGGTTACAGTTATGGCCAAGATATTTCATTTTATTAGAGGCTATTATGAAATGTATTATTTCCCTTATTTCTTTTGTAGTTCATTTGTTATTTGAATATGGGAGGGCTTTGTTAGAGTTACTTTTGTATCCAATTACTTTGCTGAAAGTGTTTATCTGCTGCAGGAGTTTCCCAGTGGAATTCTTTTTGTCCCCTATCTATCATATCTACAAATAATGATACTTTGACTTCTTCCTTTCTGATTTGTATTCCCTTGCTCTCCATCAATCGTCTCATTGCTCTAACAAAGACTTCAAGTACTGTATTGAATAGTATGGAGAGACTGGACCAACATTGTCCTAGAAATGATTTTAGTAAAATTGCTTTGAGTTTCTCTCCATTCAAGATTTGGTTGTGTGCTTGCTGTAAACTGCCTTTATTATGTTTAGATTTGTCTCTTGAATTCCTAATCTTTCCAGGACTTTTATCGTGAAGGAGTATTCGATTTTGGCAAAGTCCCTTTCTGCATCTAATGAGATGATCATATATTCTTTGACTTTCATTTTGTTTATAAGGTGGATTACAATGATTGATTTCCATATATTGAACCAACCATCTCTGAATCTATGGGATGAAGCCTACTTGATCATATGATACTGATTTTTCCCACCTTAGCAAACAATATGTATTGAGAAAATATCCATTTCTTTTAGCTTTTCCAAGGTGGTAGAGTATAGATATTTAAGTTATGTTCTTGTGATTCTCTGGATTTTTTTTTGGTGTCTTTTGTTATGTCCCCCATTTCATTTCTAATTTTGTAAATTTGGATATTCTCTCTCTGCCTTTACTAGTTTGAATAAGAGCTTGTAAGTATTATTGATTTTCTCAAATAACCCACTCTTTTTTTCATTGATTCCTTCTGGGTTTTTTTTGTTGTTGTTGTTCATTTCTACTTTATTGAATTCAGTCTTGAGTTTGATTATTTCTTGCTATCTACTCCACTTGGGTATGATTTTTTTTTCTTTTTGTTCTAGAGCTTTCAGGTAAGCTTTTAAGTTTCTAGTATGAGACCTCTCAAAGTTTTATATGTAGGTACTTACTGGGCTTGGCTCTTAGAAATGCCTTCATTGTGTCCCATAACTTTGGGTATTCTGTGGATTCATTTTATTTTCATGTTAGAAAGACTTTGATTTCTTTACTAATTTCTTTTTTGACCCATTTTTCACTCAATAGAGAGTTTTTGGTTTCCATGAGATTTCATACTTTCTGTTGTTTCTGTTATTGATGATTTCCAGCTCAAGTCCGTGGTGGTCAGAGAGGATGCAGGGTGTTATTTCAATATTCCTATATCTTCTGAGACTTGCTTTGTGTCTGCGTATGGGTTCAGTTTTGGAGAAAGTTTCATGCGGTGCTGAGAAGAAGGTATATTGTTTTTATTCTTTTGTGCTTCAGTGAAATATTCAGTAAATATCTGTTAGGTCCTTTTGGTTTAAAATGTTGGGCAGATCCAGCAATCTCTTTTTAACTTTTGTCTTAATAACCTATTTATTTTCTAGAGTGTGGAATTGAAGTTTCCCCCTATCAATGTGTGAGGGTCAATATGTGATTTAAGCTGTGGTATTGTTTTGTTTAAGAACTTGGCTTTTGGGCATAGATGCTGAAATTGCATTTTCCTCTTGGTGGATTTTTTTCATTTAATATGTATGTAGTGGCCTCCCATATCTATTCTGAACAACTTTTATCTGAAGTCAGTGTTGGCAAATATCAAAATGGATACACCAGTTTGCTTCTTAGGTCCATTCTCTTGGAATATCTTTTTTATCCTTTCACACTGAGGTAATGTCTATCCTTGAGGTTAAGGTGTGTTTCTTGGATACGACAGAAGGATGGATTCTGCTTTTGCATCCATTCTGTTAGTCTGCATCTTTTATTGGAAAATTGAGATCATTGATATTGAGTGGTGTCAATGACCAAGGATTTTTGATTTCTGTTATTTTGGATGTGAGTGTGTGTTCTTACCCTCTTTTGATTTTTCTGGTCTGAAATAATTTATTCCTTGTGTTTTCTTGGGTGCAGTTAGCCTCTTCAAGTTGAAGTTTTCTTTCCAGCACCATCTACAGGAATGGATTTTTAGAAAGATGTTCCTTAAATTTGGCTTATTTTTCCCATCAATTGTGATCGAAAGTTTTGCTGGGTATAGGAGTCTGTCCTGCTATCTGTTTTCTATAAGAGAAGATATCCAATCTCTCCAGGCCCTTCTGCCTTTTGAAGTCTCCATTGAGAAGTTAGAGTAAGTCTATTCTTCCCTTCTATGTTACTTTCCCCCTTCCATCTTTTAATATTCTTTCTTTATTTTTTACATTTAGTGTTTTGATTTTTATGTGTCAAGGGGGCTTTGTTTTCTCTTCTGATCTATATGCTATTTTGCTAGCTTCTTTACAGCCATTTTCTCTTTTAGGTTTGGAAAACTTTCTTTATGATTTTGTTGAAAATATTTTCTATGCCTTAGATCTGGTTTTCTTCTCCTTCCTCTACTCCTATTTTTCTAAGATTTGATCCTTTTGATTTTTACAGTGCCTTAAACTTCCTTGATGTTTTGTGCCAGGAATTTTTCAGTTTAATCTTATTCTTTCACCAATTACCTGCTTCTTCTACCATGTCTTCAGCTCCCGAGATTCTCTCTTCCATCTTTTGTATTCTGTTGGTGAATCTTGCCTCTGAAGTTTTGTGGAAGTTCTTAAATTTTTCATTTCCTGATATCCCTTTACAGGCATAATCTTCATTAATTGTACTTCCAATTTTAGATTCTGTTTTATTCATTTTTCCTTTATGGTTGTTTGTATTTTATTAGAATTCTTTGAGGGATTTATCCCGTTCCGCTTTAGGACCTCTGTCATATTCATAAAGGTCGTTTTAAGGTCCTTTTCTTGTGCTTCAGCTATGTTAGAATAATCATGGCCTGCTCTGGTAGGGTTGCTGGGCTCTAGTAGAGACGTATTGTCTTTCCTGGTCTTGTATTTTTACACTATCATCTAGACATTTGGATTTGGGGAGACTGCAGTTCTTGGTGCTGATATCTGGTCCTCTCTTTGTTGGGTGGAGTTTTTCTTCCCTGGTTTCTGTTGTCCTCTCTGGTTCTTAGGAGAGTGTGGTAGTTATATGTTACCTGGTAGGAAAATCTGTGATCCTGCTAGGTGTGAGCACTGTTTACCTGGCTGGAGTCCTGTCCAAAATTCTTATTCTAAGCTGTCTGTTAGAAAAGAACTGTTGAATTTTAAGTCTTGAATTTAAAGATAACTTTGTGTACTCTTTCAGATTTTATGCAAACTTATGCCTGAAAGAATGCACAACTCTCTTTCATGGTTTTACTCCAAGTATTTTCATACTAAAATAGGCACATTAACTCACAGTTCAGTAACAGAGATCCTGAGGTACTCATTGGATCACAGTCACAGGAGAAATACTAAAGTCGAAGGAAGCAGACACGGTCAGCCACTTTGTAGACATCTGGTTACCCACAGGCCTCTCCCATGCCCAGCCACATTCCCAGAGCCTTAACCATGTTTTGTTTCGTGGTGAAATCCACTTGTTTATATAATACAACAAATTGTGAAAAGTGTATAATCAACTACCTATACTTCAAGCTTTACACAAATGTTGTCCAGTTCAAATAAAAGTCAAAAACATATTTAATTTCTCTACTAGCCTAAAAACAGAAACTGTTGATAACATGTGTTAAAACATATTTGCAATTATTCTAATCCACTCAAAATTTTATCTCAATGTAAATTATGAACATGGTGGATGAAATATTTTCTTTTGATGTCCTGTTCTACGAACCCGGCATATGTTTGTTACTAACAAGTTAAGTTGAGGGCTGAGCTCATCTCACTTCAGACAATAACATATCAGGTATCCCACAGGCACACTGGACAGTGAGTTTCACACACCTCTTCTTCACTTACCTTTTGGCTTCTGTACTAAAAGAAAATAGTAAAATAATTATTAAATACAAGAATTCTTTAACATGATATTAATTTTAAAATGTGACAGACTGTTTTAATAGCAGGATGTTACAATAGAGCATTAAGAATATTTTCTTATCTGAGGCCACATTGGCCTTTGAGGGTCAAACAGCTGCCGGGAACATACAGATCTGGGAGGTCTATGCTGCCACCAGGATCCATAGTGTTTTCTGGACCCAAATTGCTGTGCAGGACCTTGTTTGGGTATGTGACCGTACCTACTGAGGCCAGGGTCTACGTTTATGTTCATGGCTCTGGTTGTCATTGAAGACTGAGTAGATGCCTGGTGTTTGGGCTGCTACCTGGAGACCTGTTTGTGTTTGAGGGCCACATCACCACTGATGCCTATCTCAGTAATCTGTAATGCCAACTAGAGCTGTGATGACATCTGGCTCAGGATGCTGCCAAGGACCATGTATGAGGCCCTGGTTCTACTGCCTCCTGAGTCTGTGTTCATGTCTATGGCCTACGTTGCCACCAAAGGCCACAAGGAGGCCCAAGGAACTGAGCTGCCACCTGTGGCCATGTTGGTGTCAGGAGGCTGTGCTGCTGTTTGGCCCACACAAACCTGAGTGACATCAGCAGCCTAGAAGCCTTTTGCTGTAGCGAGAGCCATGTCTGAGTCTGCAGTCAGGGTCTGTGTTGATTTCTGAGGTTCATGTTCACCGAAAGCAGTGAGGATAGGGCTGCACAGAGTAGGCCTCACCTCTTACTGGCTGCAGCCCTGGGGAGAACTGGCCTGTGCAACTTGCCTGCATAACATATTAGAGTTGTTCCTGTTGGCAGGGGTGCAGGTGAGCCAGCCCTGAGAGCATGAGAGTGGGGGAGTAAGCCCCACTGTGTGTCATGTGGTAGCAGGGATGAGAGAGGGATACCTCACTTGTCCCTTGTCCCTAATCACCTACGGCAGGAGGGAAAAGCTGATCTCAGTGTTAGCAGAGTGGGGGACCTGCCCCTACCCCTCAAGGACTGCAGCACTCAAGGGAGTGGGCTGTTGGCCTCTCCTGGCCAGCACAGTAGAGCCGACCAACCCTGTTGACAAGGATGTGAGGAATCCACTCTGTGACAATGCGTGAGAGATCTAGCCCTACTTCTCATAAGCTATATGGGGGAGTGGGCAAGAAATAAGCTCCCTTTCCCACCTCTTGCCGCCTGTGGCAGTTGGGAGAGCCGGCCCTGAGGTCAGGAGCGTGGGAGAATTGGCACTGTACCTCACCCGGGCAGCACAATCGAACTGACCCTCTTGGCAGTGGCACAGGTGCACTGACTGGGCCTGAGTGTTGGAGAGCAGCAGAGCTGACCCTGCTACATTAGAGCTGTCACGCTGAGATGTTTTTCTTTTTCCTTTTTGTCTTTTTTGTTTGTATGTGTCTGTGTGTTTTGTTGTAGTTCGTTTGTTGGCTATGCTTTTCATTTTGTTTTATCTTGGTGGGATGGTCGAAAGGGCAGAGGAGGGAGGTAAGGGGACAGGTACATGAGTGGGATTAGGACGCATGAACTGAAATTAGGAATTAATAAAAAGTTAAAGAATATTGTCTTTCTGATGTCTTAGTTTTGGCTTGCCTTATTCTGCTATATTTTATTATTTTCCCTTAGAAGTCTGGTTTTTGGTTGTTGTTATAAAGAGAGAGAGGAAGGGGCTAGATCTAGATGGGAGGGGAGATGTAGAGGAACTAGGAGGAGAGGGAGGGGAAAACATAAATAGGTATACTATATGAGAAAAATCTATTGTCAATAAAGGATAAAATGTAACTTAAAATATGTTATATGTAACTGATACTTCTTTACAAAAAATTCATATACACAAAAGATGTCAGGGAGGTATACCACTTACTAGGGTAGGAGCATGGGGCTTCGAAAAGTTAGTAAAGAGCACAAAGACACAAACGAAAATAATAAAACAGAAACATGTGATAGTATCAGGAGGAAGTTCCAATGCATACTGAAATTCACCCATGTTTAATTTTTCATACAGTTTTATACCCCTATACAACCAGGAGAAGACAAAAGCCTACTTTAATACATTACAAAAGACAGCTAGAACAGTTCCTTGCTTCAGTACTCAGGACAGCAAGTCATTAATTCCTGAGAGAAGCATTCCATTGTGTAGGTAGTGACCTTGCCCTAGACCAAGTATTCTGAAGGCAGCCACTCTCTAGGTTAAATCTCATAATTCAAAAGGACCAGAAGTATGCTTGAATTCTCTGACCTTGGTCAAGGTGGAGTAGATCTACCTGTATGGACCATCTTAATGTCCAAAGCACAAAGCAACCACACCCTAGATAAGGGTGTGTAGCCACACTTGTTGTCCATGACTTTGAGCAAGCTGAAACTCTCTGACCTTCAGGCAAGGTAGACATTGGCTCACATTTTTGGGCCTCCAAAAAGGAGTGAGTATACATACTTTCAATATGGTTTGTAACTGAATTACTGTTGACACAATATATATTGACACATCATGTTGTTTTCAATATATTTAAGTACTCCAAATAAAGTAACTCCAATTTCATAATATGAGCCTTATTTTTGTTATTGCTGTATTTTAGAACTCTCTGTCTCTCTCTCTCTTTCACACACACACACACACACATTAGAAACAAACAGATTCCGTTTGCACATCTTTAACCACACTGCTTAATCTTCTATGCTTAAGTTTTCTCTTCTATATTAGAGCAGGTCTATATTACCTCCTTCACTGAAAGACTGGTGTGTTAGCTCAACATGCCTACAAACCACAGCACAGTGGTAGAAGAAGCAAAGGTTATGGCGTTGCTGTTGTTATTACTACCTATGTAGAAGAGTGATTCTCAGTGTATGTTCTCTTTGCCATCAGCCCCATCTTCAAGTCTGCTACTCATGTGGAACTATTGAATAAGAGCTTTCAACCAGACTGTGCCGTATTAACAAGATGCTCAGATAGTTCTGTTGTGCACGTAGAACATGGGAAGCTACAGATGAAAGAGAGATTGTACAAATGACAGTCACAGCACCCAGGAACTGAAACTCATGCCATACTTTTCAAAGGAGAAAAAATAGGAAAAACAGATTAGGAACTGTGATGAAGAAATAATTAAAAAAAAACAGTAAAAGGACATTTAATATAATGACCAAGTTGAAGCTCAAGAAATTCTAATGATGACAGCCAATTTCAATTTTAACGATTTATCAACAACAAGACAGATTCATTGGGGCAGAAAAAAGAAAGCAAAGGCAAAATGAAATGTTGCATGCTGGGAACATTTTGTGGATTCATAGACCTCCTTAGCTAACACCTTACATATGTTGGGTAATTGGTTATAGCCTCTCAGCTGAGAGAAAACTCTTAAGCAGGGGATTTTCCCCTTGTTTGGTAAATGGAAAGGGAGTTCTGAAGAAAATTAAGCTGGCCTATATCTACAGGAAAGTAGATGGTATGGCTAAAAGCATCTGACTATAAAAAGCCTGACTGAAATATTGTTCATAAAACTCTTGTTCCACATGAGCAAATGCACACACAATACAAGTTACTAGCATACAAACAGTAGTATTAGTGCAGCTAGCTAGCGTTACTAAATGCCAACACCTGTCCTGACACAGTTACCCTAACCACCACAGTATTTCACAAACACATAATCACATGAAAAACTCAGTTACTTGTCCAAATCCCTCAAACTAGAAACAGCTGAATTCTACTTGTGCATAAGAAATATCACTTTTGAAGCTAAGTCGTTGCTAATTGCACTGAAGCATACTGCCCAATTAACTTGGCCGTTAGAACAGAAATGGGTGGGAGGTACTTAAGGGCCAATAAAAGAATTAGTTGCCCAGCAAAAAATTGAACAATAAATTTTTAAATGATGACAAACCTTTTTCAACACAGAAGTGTATTCATTAATGGCTCTTTTAGAAAGTAACTACTGCTTAAAATTGTATTTGATAAATTGACTTCTTAAAGTCAAATTTGAATATGAAGAAACTTGATTTTTGAAAAACAGTATGGATGAAACTGATAAATCTCAAGGATATCTTCATGTAATCATATATAATATTTTCCCATATCCGCAGGTGGTGATGTGGAAGTTTAATGGGAAAAGTCAATTTTTTTCAGTTAGTGGGTTTTCAGGTCATTTTCACACGTTTCATCCATTTTAGCTATTTCAAGTCTCTGGATAATTACAGCCAGATCACCTTTTGTTCAACAAATCAATCATATTGAATCTTGTCATTCCGAGCCGCAGTCCCAAAGCTGCTAACAAGCTCAAGGGAATCAGAACAGAGAAGGGTGTCAGGACACCCTGTGGACAGCAGGAGTTCTGGCTGTCTCTGACCTTGGACGTCACAGTAGAGCCAATATTCAAAGGCTGGATTTGCATAAGCCTCTCAGCCTCCAGGGCTCATCTAAATCTTCTGATGCTCTCACTACTGTCTTGTTTTCCCTCTCACTCCCCAGCGGATTCCAGCTACAGACTCTTGCTTTAATTTATTCCCATTGAGCCCATAGTGAACTATCTTGAGGGCATCATCAAGTTGTGGAAGGCCACAGCAGCTGAATTGCCTTCCATCAATGAGGTTTCAGACACCTGTGCCACTTAAAGCCTTAAAGCTGTGGCCCTGTAGGCTACATCTGGGAACTTGTTGTCTTTCCTATACCCACATCCAAGTTACTCAAACGTTAGCATCTACATCAGGAGCAAAAAGCTTTCAGACAATAGCAAAAAAACAGCAACAACAACAACAATAATTTATTTCACTTCACATAAAATGGTAGGCTATACAGTAATATTTTGGAACTTATAAGAAATCAGCATCTGATGTGGGATCCCCCTCTGTATGCTATGAATACCATTGGATAATAAAGAATCTGTTTTGGGTCTATTGCAGCGCATAATAGGGTAAGGTGGGAATTCCACGCAAATAAACGAGGAGAGAGTAGGAGGAATCAAAGAGATGTCATATAACTGCCGAGAGGAAACAGTCGTGCCCTGGAACGTTACTGGTAAACCATAAGCCTCGTGGTATGATATAGAATAATAGAAATGGGTTAATTTAAGATATAAGAGCTAGCTAGAAATATGTTTAAGCTACTGGCCAAACAGCATTGTGATTAATATAGTTTCTGTATGGTTATTTCAGGTCTGGGAAGCCAGGAAATAAATGAGCATTCTTCTAACTACAAAAATTCCAGGCTCTTGTACCCTAAAGAAAGTGTCCATTTACCCAAGCTCTTGTACCTTAAGAAATTATCCCTTTAACCACCCTCTACCAGGCAAGGATGAAGAACTATGACCTAATTAGCTTTTCTCTTCACAACATTAGATTCTCTCTCTTCTGGCACAATTTAATTATGTATATTTAATTATGGTGTGTGTGCGTACATATATGTATGTGTTTGTGCATGTGAGTGTGTGTGTGAGTCTGTGCAAGTGTGTGTGCATGTGCATATGTCTGTATTTGTGTGCATGTGAGTGTGCATGTATGTGTGTCTATGTAAGTATGTGTGTGTGCACATATGAGTGCATGTGTGTGTATGTGTGTGTATGTGCACCTATGTGGTGACACATGCCACATTGTGCACTTGTGCAGGTCAGCAGAAAATTTGCCAGAGTCAGTGTTCTCCTTTTATCATCTAATCCTAGGGACTGAACTCAGGTTGTCAGGCCTTGGCAGGAGATACCACTACATTCTGAGTTATCTCTCTGGCCCAAGACTGAGTTCTAAACCACTGTTAAGCTCTGTCTTCTTTTCAAATGTACATTGTCCCTCTTCCAGGAGTACCAAGATTCTTTTGTTTCGTGATGTTTTATGTGAGCAAATTGCTCTTGATAACTGATAAAAAAAAAAGTTCTCTAGCACTATCAGTAAATGCAAAAGCACTTGAAGAAAAGAAAAGTCAGTTTAGGGAATAGAGTTATTTTTGCCAACTAGCTTCATCTTTCATCTATGTGACCAATCTATTATTATTTCTAATAATTACCTCTAGTAATGAGACTTCATTGCCATATATATATATA